>PVJL010007136.1:0-82096 GCA_004026885.1 Lyroderma lyra | reverse complement strand
GGTGGGAGAGGAGGGGGGGAAGCTAAATATAAGGGGATGGAAAGAGGGGTCACATTAGGTGGTGAACTTATTATGCATCAAGTTGACAATGCACTGTGGAATTGTATGCCTGAAACCTATGTAATCCTTGCTAACAGATGTCACCCCAATAAGTCTAACAATAAAAATGAATTAAAAAAAAAAAAAAAAGAAAATGTCTAAATTCATTAACAAATTTTAGAAAATCTTTCATGACTTGACATCTGTCCACCTACCCAACCTTATGTTTTATTTTTGTTTTTGTTTTTTACCAGACTTCTCTCTCTTTTACACAGATATTTCAACTGTAAAAATCTTGGCTCAGTTATTTGTATGCATCCTCTTCACAGCCTCACAGCTTTAGCCTGTTGTAGAGTTTTCTACTACCTAGAACTCACATCTACCCAGTTACTGCCAGACTAACTCATCTTTCTGGTAGCAGCTAAATTTCACCACCCCTGAGACGTCTTTCTAACTCTACGCCAACTTCTAGGTCCAGGAGAAATGTCCTTTCGTCATAGTCTCACAGCGCCTTGGTTAACCTTTTAGGAATGTATAATTGCCAAGTTTTCCAGGCCGGACAGGTTTTGGCGGTGGTACGCCCAATTGAAGAAACACACGCAGAGCCGACATAGGGGGACCATAAACAAGCCGGCAAATAAACTACTTTATTGTGCACCTGGGACTATATAGTACATATTCAAACAAAAGTGACATCTTGCCGCATCTGCTCAGTAGCAGTTGTTTTGATTTTCATGGCTATATAAGGCAGTACATGTGCAGTAAATGTCAGTCCCAGGAATTCCTCAACCCCAGACATGGACTGATTATACCAAGGTCAAGCCTGGGTGGTGGGCATGATTTTAATCCTTTACAGTGGGCTTGGCTGTAATTCTTTACAGCAGGCTTGGCTTTAACCCTTTGGGGACTGACACTACACCCTTACAGGGCCACTGCACTGGACTTTGCCCATAATGTATATCCTTGAGCCCATGGCCCACAGCAGCAATATAGGGTACAGAGAAAGACTACCAGACCGCTAGCAATAATCACTAGGATCATTAGTATCCACCACCAGGATCACCAAGAGGTTAATGGGTCTTTTGTAGAGGAGGCAATGGCTTGTACTTCCGCATCCATCTTGGTCAGGGCTGTCTGAATGTGCTCGACATGATCTGGGATATATACACAACATTCCATATGTATAATAGCACAGGTGCCACCTTGGGAGGCTGTCAATAAATCTAAAGCCATCCGATTTTGCAGCACAACTTTACGTATTTGTGCTATTTCATCTAATAACAGATTTAAGGCCTGTTTAGTAGCATTTAGGACTTGAGCTTTGTGCACTGCTAAAGCTTCTACTTGTAATTCTACATCTATGACAGCAGCTCTGGACAGGGCCAGAGCAAAAGGGTAGAACCATCAAGTGGCTCTACATTGGTGATGCCAGCGGTGATACATGGCATCTTAATTAGTAGGCAATTGAAGGAGGGTCACCAGTACTCGACCAGCAATGTGAGTATGACCCCATGTACATCGCCCAGTCCAATTTGCAGGTAAATAAGGCCATCCATAGTGTCCATAAACTCAGAGGCATCCAGCTGGAAGGATATCTGTGGGATGAATGCTAGCATATCTGGCTCCATTCCACCAAGTGTGAGGGGTCAGCACATGGGTAACATTTTGAAACAAGTGTTGAGGGCACCCAACCAGAAATGTGATTAGCAGCTGAACAATGTTGTTCTATACATAATGGGACTTGTTTCTGTAGTTCCACATGTTCCCCCACCACCCTAGACATGGCATAACTAAACAGAGTGGGTTGGTTATGATTGACCTTGCAGAGCAAATTGTCCACTGCCCAGTGACATTGGTTCTATTCAGTGGTGCTCTTCCATCTCCATAACTGTGTTCAGTTGTTTAGGGAAGCCGGGTGAATCCCACATGACTCCCTCAGCTCCCTTCACCAGTATTTTTGTGCAGATCCAGCAGTGGGAAACATTATGCACCTGAGCAAAAGTATGTGCCCAGGACAGGATACTATTGTCTACCCTTAGCCTGGGCTGTAGGACAAAGCAGATAGTGACACCATTAAAGGAAGATCTTTACCCTCAGGTAAAATACAGGCAATGTGTCCATCTTGTGACAACATTGTGACCGGTAAGGGCTTTGTCCCTGACCTATGCTACCAGACTAGTTTCCAAAGAGTTTGGGGCCAAGGCTGCTTTAATGGGGTGATGGAATACAAAGGAAGAGACCAGAGGGCAAGGACAAAAGTTCCCTTTAGTATAGGTTCTCTGGCCCTCTCCTGCAGTGTCACCTGCAAAGAGAGTAGCCAGCGTCCCAACCATGGTTTCAAGATCAATCCTTCCTTGAGTTCAACACACCAAGGTTCTATTAGAGCCAGCCAAGATTCATGGGAGGCCCAGGTAGTACAAGGCCATGACCATGGAGCTTGTTTTCCTGGTGCCAATAAGTCAAGAGCAGGGAGGAGTAGAGACTCGTTATATATATTTTGGCACCAGGTGTGGGTCAGCAGGGTTAGGACATATTTTCAGAAAACGGGGTGACCCCTAAACAACTTTGTCTAACAGGGACAAACCAGTACATCTGGGTTGTTCATTCAATAGCCTGACTGCATTGGGCAGATTAATTCTCCATTTGGGTAGACCGGGGCCTAGGACCTTTAATTTTTCCTTTAATAAACCATTATATCATTCTATCTTACCTGCAGCTTGGGGTCAGTAAGGTATATGGAGCTGCCAATCAACATCATTCCAATGAGCCCAAGCCTGTACTTCGTTTCCAGTAAAGTGCATGCCCCAGTCACTGCTAATTACCATAGGAATCCCATAGGTAGTGCTCAGCTGATCAAGTGCAGCAAGGATATGTACTTGGGTGCCCGCAGCCATGGGCCAGGCAAATCCTAACCCAGTTCCTGTATTCACTGCTGTAAAGGCATATTGACAACCATAATCTGTTGGCAAGGGCCTGATATAGTCCACTTGCCACTCCTGAAAGGGCTGCCCACCTCTTGGCACAATACCTGGTTATTGCAGAGGGTGGCGCCGGTGAGGGCCCTCTTTTGCACAAGCCTGGCACTCTTGCACAGCCTGTTGACATTGTGCCTGGGTCATGGACATACCCCATCGACGAGCTACCTGTTCCATGCTTTGGGCTCTAACATGTCCCAGCTTACGATGTAGCCAAGGACCTGGCTTGTCTGGGTGGGACAGTAACTGGCTTGCCCTCACTTGAGCAAGAGCATCAGCAGCATCATTTCCAGGCGTCTTTAAAAGATTATGACTTGGAGCATGGTAAATGGTGGCCCCCTCCTGGAGACCCTGTTTATAGAAGTCCTGCCAAAGACTCTTCTCCCACAAAGGGCGGTAGCCTATCAGCCAATCTTGGGCTGCCCAGTGGGGGAGGCAGAGTGCCCAACTGTCTGTACAGACTTGTAAGGGGCCTGATTCATTCATCAGTACTAACCACATAGCCCTCAATTCAGCCCATTCACTGGATTGTCCAGTCCCTGTCTCATACCAGAATTCATCTGTAGAGGGTTGTATTGCCACAGCTACCCATGTAGGTGGTTGCCCTTGGCAGGAACCATCTGTATACCAGGCATCTGCCGGGATAGGAGCTTGCCCCTCTAAGTAGGGACTAGCCATAGACATTTCAGTTTTCATTAGTGGGGATGGCTCTTCTACTTGAAATTCTATATGCCCCAAAAAGACATGCAATTGATCTGATAAAGGGATGGATGAGAAGCAGGTCCTTTGTTCCAAATAGGCTCCCCATTTGGTCAAGGTAGGAGTTTGGGCTACCCCTGTCCATGGCATCCATAATCAAGATGGCAACAAGCTCTCTACTGGATACCTTGATTGGATGTTTATAAGATTAGGACCTGTTATGGCTTCACAGGACAAAAGGGCAGCATAAATAGCAGCTAGCTGTTTCTCTATAAGGGAATAATGGGCTTCCGCTCCTTTCCACAATTGAGACCAAAAACCAATGAATACTTTACACGTCCCATGTTTCTGTCACAAGCCCCATCAAAACCCATTGTCGTCCACTGACACCATTAAAAGGAATGGTAGGGTGGTGTTAACCACCCGTAGGGTTTGGACTTGAGCCACTGTCTGCTTGGTGGCTCAAAATGAGTTCTATCTCTGGGGTCCAATCCCAAGTAGCCCTTTGCCATATTGGATGATGTAAGGGGCGACTTAAAGTGGCCAAATGAGGAATAAACACCCTCCAATAACCCAACAAACCCAAATAGGTCTGCAATTGCTTCACTGTTTTTGGCCAGGGATATGCCTGTATCTTGTCTATGACTGGCTCCAGCATAACCTTAGTCTTACTTGACCAGACAGCTCCCAAGAATTTGACAGACAACCCAGGCCCTTGGACCTTGTTTTTGTTGACGGCCCACCCCCAGGTTTTGAGGGCTTCTTGTACACTGGTGTCCACAGTCTCGAGCTCTGCAAGAGAATCAGAGGTTAGCATTATATCATAATCTAATGGAACAGATGCAACCTTGCTGACTTCCATCAGGTGGCCAAGTCCTAAGCCACCAGTCCATGGCACAGGGTGGGACTGTGCAGATATCCCTGGGGAAGCACCTGGAAAGTCCATTGTTGTCCTTCCTACATGAAGGTGAACTTCTCTTGACTCTCTGGTGCTGTATCTATGGAAAAAAAGGCATTTGCCAATTCCAAAACATAGTGATACTGCCCCAATTCATATGTGAGTTTGTCCATAAGATTCGTAACATTGGGCACTGCTGTATGCAATGGGGGTCTCACTTTGTTTAGCTCCCGATAGTCCACAGTCATTTGCCAGGAGCCATCAGGCTTTTTCGTTGGCCATACCAAAGAATTGTAAGGGCTATGTGTTGAGGAGATTTTCTTGGCTTCTTCAAGCTTGAGAATGGTATGACCAATCTCCTCATGCCCTCCTGGTAGCCTATATTGCTTTGTATGCACAACACGGGTAGCCTAGGGCAATATCAAAAGGGCATGATAGGGACGCCCCCCAAACAATAGTCTTTACCACTCATATATGCAGGCAAAATTCTTCCATCATCATCGAGATTGCCAATCCTTGCACCACATCCATCCCTAGAATATATTCTGCAACAGGGGAGACATAAACTTTATAGTCTTGTGGGGGCAATCACCCTATGCTCAGGGTAACACCTGCTTGTTTGACCCGTATCATCCGGCATCCATATCCCTCCATGGTAGCCATAGGACAGCTAAAGTGATCCAGATATCCATACAGCAAAGTGCTATCCGCTCCAGTGTCCGCAAGGTCTACTACCCACTGCACATTATGGGGGGACCAGTAAATAGTAAGTTCAACATGTGGTCTCTGATCCCCTGCATCCCCCCTCAGCTGGGTACCATGGCCAGACTCTTAGTCTGGGGTAAAACCCAGTCAGTCTCAATTCCTGAATTGGGAGTGTAACAACTGGCAGGGGAGTAAACTGCTGCTCAGGTTTTAGCTGCTTCCAGAGAGCCAGCAGCATTCCCATAGGCTGATGCTCTATTTTCTCCCTGGCTACTCCCACAACTAATAGATCAAACCACATCTGCTTTTGGCTCACTCTTACTGCAGGCTGAATGCCACCCTTTTGAGCCCTTTTACTCTTTGGGCGTCCTTTGGGTGGGGGTTCCTTGGGGACCTGTAAATGCCTCACCTGGCCGCCTTTTTTCTTTTGCTTCACTTCCACATCCCCCAATCGAGTTAGGGCGGCTGTTATTTCATGCATCTGCTGATCTACATAGGGAGCCAGAAGAGCTGCCATAGTCCCAAAAGTTCCTGGGGGTCTTGACACTAGGATGAGGTCCTTCATTCTAGTGGTGAGAACTTCCTCATCAGGGCTATCATAGTGTATTTGAAATATCGTTTGTCTCATACCCATGTCCTGTATAATTTGCACTGGGTCCGAGTTCATGGACCAGTTGCTCAGTCTCAGGCAATTCACTGGCATTTGCCCAAACCATTCAGGTGCTGCCATTAACCAATTGATCAGGGAATGATTCCTTGCATCATGGTTAGTATGGGCAATATTTTTGTAGCCTTTGCCTCAAGGAGGGGCGTACCATAATGGAGGCCAATTGGGACATTTCATCAGGGGACAACTTTGTTCCTTCTACTCCTCATCTCATAATCTCAATAGTCAGCCCTTTGCCATACCTGCTTCATCAATTCCCATAATTCAGCGGGCAAATATGCAGTCATTGTCGTATGCTGCTTGGCCTGGGGGACTCCCTGTGGCTGACCCCCGGCCCCATTGGCTGCTCAGCTCGACCTTCCATTGCACTAAGGGGTGAGCCTGCAATATGGATATTGGGCTATCTGCCCTGGAGGACTGTAAAGATTCCTCCAAGCCCTGCAGCATATGTTCACCAGCTGTCAGGCACTCTTCCAGTGTTTCCTCCTGGCACTGTAACTGGCATACCTGTTGAGCTTGCTCCTGCATCTCCTGTCTGGTGTGCTGCAGCACCACTAGAAACTTCCAGGGTACCCAGCTGGCCACTTCCTGGTGTGTCAGCAGAGCGTTCAGCTCCATAGATTCCAGGGCCTTCTTGATATCCTCAGTTATTGGCCTAATCTCATCCCACTCTTCCAGAGCTCATCCTGCCAACTACGCCAAATGTCATTGCCAAAGTTTCCAGGCAGGACAGGTTTTGGTGGTGGTACACCCAGTTGAAAAAACACATGCGGAGCCGACATAAGAGTACCATAAACATACCAGCAAGTAAGCTACTTTATTGCGCACCTGGGACTATATATACATATTCAAACCAAAGTGGCATCTTGTCACATCTGCCCAGTAGCAGTTGTTTGGGTTTTCATGGTTACATAAGGCAGTACATGCACAGTAAATGTCAGCCCCAGAAATTCCTCATCCCCAGACATGGACTGATTATACTAAGGCCAAGCCTGGGTGGCAGGCCTGGCTTTAACCCTTTACACTGGGCCTGGCTGTAATTCTTTACAGCAGGCTTTGCTTTAACCCTTTGGGGACTGACAGAATGCATCATACATTATTGTAAATTCTGCTTTAATTGTGCATCTTCTTATTTAGCCAATAAACTCAGTGAACGCAGGGTCCATCTTACCTACCACTGTATCCTCACTGTAGCATGGTGCCTAATATATATCAAGTTTAAAAAATATCTCTAGAATAAACACATGAGTAAACAAGTTACACCATACCTCAGAGCTTAACAAAATACAGTGATAATACTAAACTTTGCCGCAATTCCCCTATTTTAGATTTTTATTTGATATCTTCTTTTTGAAAAAATTATTTTTCAATTACAGTTGACATATTATATTTGCTGCAAGTGTACAACATAGTGAATAGATATTATATAACTTGCTCATACAAAGTGATCACCCCAATAAATCTACTCATCTGACAGCATACATAGTTATTACAATATTATTGACTATATTCCCTATGCTATACTTACAACCTCATGATGAAGGGATTAAGAGATATTTGATGTCTTTTTAAAGAGGTACATTTTTAAGTCTTAAAATATCTTTGCAAATGCCAAAGGCATATTTGTGTGTGATGATGAGATATTTTGAAAAGATTATTATGGCTGAAAATCTTGCCAATTATCCTGTGAGAAGGACTTTTTTTTTTTTTTTTTTGATTTGTAAATATGGTTACCTATCTTCTGTAAAGATTCATTGGGGAAATTAAAAAACAGAAGATGATTAAAAATAAAATGACATTTTAAACTTATATAGTCAATTAGGGCACAAGCTCTCTTTCTTTTCAGCTATTTGTCATTTATGAACCTCAAGGTATTTTACTCAGGAGGGGCTATTTTCTTACTATAATGGGCACATTGGAAGGAGGCTGGAACACAGGAAGACACAGATGAGAAGTTACAGACCATTAAAGGCCAATTCAGCAAGTGAACATTTCAACCTCATAAAGTTCTAAATTCTGCGAATTTCATGTTTAATGAGAAAAGGGAGCCAATTTCAAACCCTGGAGAAAGATTCTTGCCTTTTCAATTGCCAAGCAGGTCAGAAAGATTAAAGGGCAACATTCTGGTCCGGCCTCTGTGGCCTCAATATCAACTCTCAAACAACAGCTGCTGGCTGAAAGAAGATCTTGGGTTCCTGAGCCTGTTGTCTATAGTAAGAAAATCACACCATGGCTGACAAAAACGTGGGCCCTGCCACATGCAATTCTTGGAAAGGCAGATTGAATATTCCAATTAATTCCAGATGTAATGTCTTTAAAGCTCATGCCTAATACCCAGAGTAGCCTGTTGCCCTTTAAAAGACAAAAATAAGCTTCTAGTCAAGGAGAATGTGAACTAAGCACTATCTAGTGCTTCATGATGCCAGACTGGGCAGCTCAGAAATGAGAGACCCTGTCCCACTCTGATGGTTCCCCTCAAATATCTATCTGCTTCCAAGAAATATTCTCTTTAAATGAACAAAAAATAGTACCCAAAAGGGAGAAATTATGTATCATGTGGCACCAGGGAGTCATCAGGTAGACCAACAAAAAGGATTATTGGAAACAGTAGGAAAATGGCAGTAAGCAGGCCTGGCTTTTATGGATATTCTGTCTTTCAGGAACCTAGGATCTTTATAAAGCCACCTATTTTCTGTAGCTCCCAACTTGTGGCTTCTACCTAAGCTAACTCCCTTCAGAAGTCCACATGGAATGTTATCATGATTGAGGATGAAATATTTTGCCCATTTCTCAGACATGAAAGAGGACTTCCAGAACTGCTTCAGAAAGTGGCAAAAATGATGAGATAAGTGTGTTCAAAGTGAAAGGGAGTATTTTGAGGCATTGTGTCTTTTACTGTAATAACTTAAAAAATTTTAAACATGCACTATGTGTGTGTGTGTATAATTTTTTTATTATTACACCTCATTTGTTGTAATACTGGTTTGGTGGCAATACATTCCTTTAGCTTTTTATTGCCCACAAAGCTCTTTACCTGTCATTCGATTCTAACCAATAGTTTTTCTAGGTAGAGTAATCTTGGTATTCAGTTCGTGGTTTTCATCACTTTGAATATTTTGTGCCAATCCCTGTGGCCTGCAAAGTTTCCATTGAGAAATCAGCTAAAAGTCTTATGAGAGGCCCCTTTTAGGTAACTAACTGCCTTTCTCCTGCTACTTTTAAGATTCTCTCTTAGTCTTTAACCTTTGGCATTCTAATTATGATGTGTCTTGGTGTGAGCCTCTTTGGGTTCATCTTGTTTGGGACTCTCCGCACTTCCCAGGCTTTCGTATTTATTTCCTTCACTAAGTTAGGTAAAATTTCCATCATTTCTTTTCAAATAGGTTTCCAATTTATTGATCCATATCTTCTCCTGCTACCCCTATGGTGCAAATGTTGGTATGCTTGATATTGTCCCAGAGGCCCCTTAAACTATTCCATCTTTTTGAATATTTCATCCTTTTTTTTTGTTCTGATTGAGTGTTTTCTGCTTCCTTATATTCAAAATCACTGATTTTATCCTCTGCTTCATCTAGTCTGCTGTTGATTCCTTCTAGTGTAGTTTTCATATCAGTTAATTGTATTCTTCATTTCTTTTTTATTGTTAAATTTATTGGGGTGATATTGGTTAGAAAAAATGAAATAAGTTCCAGGTGTACAATTCTACAATACATCATCTATGTGTTGCATTGAGTGCTAACCACCCAGAGTCACTTCTCTTTTCACCACCATGTATTTGATTCCCCCTCTTTCCTCCATCATGCCCCTCTCCACCACGCTCTCAGGTAACCAGTGAACTATTGACTGTATCCATGAGTTTTTGTTTCTTTGTTACTTTCAGTTTTATATTCCACATGCAATTGAAGTCATACGGTTCTTGATTTTTTCTGTCTCACTTACTTCACTTAACATGATGATCTCAAAGTACATGACTATTGTGGCAAATGGCAGTATTTCATTTTTTCTGATGGCCGAGTAATATTCTGTTGTGCCAATGTAACATAACTTCTTTATCCAGTCATCTATCAAAAGATACTTTGGTTGTTTCCATGATTTGGCCACCTTGAACAGTGCTGCAATGAACATTGGAGCACAAATGTCTTTGAGGACTAAGGTTTTTCAAATTTTTGAATAAATATTCAGAAGAGGGAATGCTGAGTCATATGGTAATTCAATCCTTAATTTTTTGAGGAACCTCCATACTGTCTTCCATAGTGGTTGTACCAATTTACATTCCCACCAGCAGTGTTTGAGGGTTCCTTTTTCTCCATCGCCTATCCCAAACTTGTGATTCCTTGTCTTGTTGATAATAGCTATTCTAACAGCTGTGAAGTGGTATCTCATTGTGATTTTGATGTGCATTTCCCTGATAGTTAGTGAAGTTGAGCATTTTTTTATATATCTGTTGGCTGCTTATATGTCTTCATGAGAAAAGTGTCTGTTCAGATCCTCTGACCATTTTTTTAATGGGATTGTTTGTCTTTTTGTTGTTGAGTTGTACTAGTTCTTTATATATTTTAGATATTAGACCCTTATCAGAGGCATTGTTTAAAAATATTTTCTCCTATTTGGTTGGTTGCTTCTTTGTTTTGTTGATGGTTTCTTTTGCTCTGTCAAAACTTTTTAGTTTGATATAGTCCCATTAATTTTTGCTTTTATTTCCCTTGCCTTTGAGGTCAAGTTCACAAAGTCCTCTCTGAATTCAAGGTCTACAATATAGTACTGATGTTTTCTTCTATGTAGTTTATTTTTGGGGGGGTCTTATGTAGAGGTCTTTGATCCACTTTAACTTAATTTTGGTATGTGGTGACTGTTCACAGTCCAGATTCAATCTTTTGCATGTGGTTTTCCAATATTCCCAGCACCATTTACTGAAAAGACTTCTTTTTCTCTATTGTATATTTTTCACTCCTTTTCAAAATTATTTTGCCATGTGTTTGTGGGTTTATTTTGGATTTTCAATTCTGTTCCATTTATCTGTGTGTCTGTTTCTCTGCCAATATCAAGCTGTTTTGATTATTGATGCTTTGTAATATAGATCAAAGTTGGGGAGCATGGTGTCTCCAGCTTAATTCTTTCTTTGAAGAATGACTTTGTTGATTCAGGGACATTTGTGGCTCCATATGAATCTAATAAATTTTTTATGTATTTCTAAAAAGAATGTTTGTGGAATTTTTATGGGAATTGCATTAAATCTGTATATGGCTTAGGGTATTAAAGCCATTTTAACTATGTTCATTCTTTCAATCCATGAACATGGGATATCTTCTCATTTCTTTATGTCTGCTTCAATTTCTTTTAATAGTGCCTAGTAGTTTTCTGTGTATAAATGCTTTATGTTTTTGTTAAGTTTATTCCTAGGTATTTTATTCTTTTTGTTGTAATCACAAAAAAAATTGTTTTTCTCATTTCTTTTCCTGAAATTTTGTTGTTTGTATATAAAAATATAATGGATTTTTGTACATTGATTTTATATCCTGTAATTTTACTCTATTTTTTTATTATTTCTAATAATTTTCTGGTGGAGGCTTTAGAATTTTTAATGTAAAGATTCATGCCATCTGCAAAACGTGACAGTATAACTTCTTCACTCCCAATTTGAATGCCTTTTATTTCTTTCTCTTGCCTGATTTCTCTGGCTAGAACTTCTAGTACTATGTTGAATAGTGGTGGCGACAAGGGACATCTTTCTGTTGTTCATAATTTCAGAAGAAAATGTTTCAAATGTTTTCCATGCAGTATGATATTCACTAAAGGTTTTTCATATATGGATTTTATTATGTTGAGGTACTTTGTTTCTATACCCATTTTATTCATATGTGTTGATCATAAATGGATGTTGTAACTTGTCAAATGCTTTTACAGCATCAATTGATATGATCATATGATTCTTTTTATTTTGTTTATGTGGTGTATCACATTGATTGATTTACATATGATGAACCATCCTTGTCCCCCTGGGATGAATCCCCCTTGATCATGATATACAATCTTTTTTATGCATTCTTGTATTCTATTTGCTAGTACTTTGTTTAGGATTTTTGCATCTGTGTTTATCAGAGATATTTGTCTATAGTTTTTGTTTTTGTGTTGTGTTTACTAGGTTTTGGAATTAGGATAACATTGGCCTCATAGAATGAGGTGGGTAGTAATGTCTCTTTTTCAATTTTTTTATAAGAGTTTTAAAACAATAGGTGTTAATTCTTCTTTGAATGCCTGGTAAAACTCATTCTTTGAGATCATCTGGTTCTGGACTTTTGCTATTGGGGAAATTTTGGAGGATTATTTCAGTTCCCTTACTGTTGATATGTCTATTTAGATTATTCACTTCTCTTGGTTCATTCTAGGTAGAGTATATACTTCTAGAAATGCCCATTTCTTCCTGGTTGCTAAAATTGGTTGTGTATGGCCCTTCATAGAATTTTCATATGATTCTTTGTATTTCTGTGGTATCAGTTGTAATTTCTCTTCTTTTGTTTCTAATTTTGGTTATTTGTGTCTTTTCTCTTTTCCTTGGTGAGCTTAGTTAGGGGTGTGCCAATTTTATTAAGTTTTTTCAAAGAACCAGCTCTTTATTGCATTAATTTTTTTTCATTCTATTTTTATTTACTTCTGCTCTAATTTTTATCATTCCCTTCCCTCTTTCTGCTGACATATATATTTTAAGTTCTTTAAGATGCAATGTTAGGTTGTTTACTATGACTTTTTTTGTTTCTTGAGACAGGCCTGTACTGGTATAAATTTTACTCTTATTATTCTTTCGGTGCATTCCAGTAATTTTGATATGTTTTGTTTCCTTTTTTTTTTTAGATCCAAATGTAATTTATTCTGGTATGAAATGTAACATAAAAATATATAACTTTAAAAATGTGATCTGCCACAAAGAATTTATTGAACAATTCATAATTTCACCACTTATTTCCCAACACATATCAAGTTCTTACTTTAAGTGGATCTGTTTCTGGTCTTTTACTTCGACTTCATTTATCAGTCTTAGCATTCTGGAAGCAAAATCACTCCATTTTTATTGCAGTTTTATCATATATTTAATACCTCATAAAATGAGTATTTTGCTAGTTTCACTATCTCAGAATTTTCTGTCTATAGATGAGATTTATTTATTTCAGATAACATCATAAGATTTTCCAAGTTAATGAAAGCTCGAATTTGTATGGAAATCACATTAAATTTATTAATTTATGTTTCCCAGTTATTTAATGCATTTTTTTTGCTACTGGGCTAGATTATTTCTTCTTTTATATTTTCTGCATGGTCATTGTTGCTACATAGGAAAGGTATTGATTTTTTGTTAAAATTTTAACTGATTACCCCACTCAACTTTCTTAGTAGTTTTAATTTTTGGCTTATTTATTCAAACTTTCCATGTAGACAATTATATCACCTTATTATATATAATAACAATGTTGCTTCCTTCTTTGCAATATGATAATACAGTAGCACTTCTTCCAGATTGATGTTAAATAATGATCTGAATAGCTAACTTCCTTGTCTAATTCCTTCCTTTAGCATGAATGCCTCTAGTGTCTAGCTATTAATTTGAGATGGGTATTATTTTTTTACTTTTTTATTGTTAAATTTAACATTGGTTAGCAAAAATTATGTAAAATCCAGGTGTACAATTCTACAGTGCATTATGTGTTGCATTATATGTTCATGACCCAGAGTCAGTTCTTTCCATCACCACATATTTGACTTCCCCTTCCTCTTCTCATACCCCTCCCTACTTCCCCTCAGGTAACTACTAAACTATTGAATGTGTCTATTAGTTTTAGTTCATTGCTTTCAGTTTTATATTCCATATAAGTGTTAAGTCATATGGTTCTAGAATTTTTCTGTCTGGTTTATTTTGATTAGCATGATGATCTCGAGGCCCATTCATTTTGTCTCAAATGGCAGTATTTTATCTTTTCTTATAGCTGAGTAATATTCCATTATGTATATGTACCACAGGTTCTTTATCCAATCAACCTATTATCGAAGGGTACTTTGGTTGTTTCCATGACTTGGCCACTGTAACATTGGGGTACATAAGTCTTTGAGGACTAAAATTTTCAAGTGTTTTGGGTAGATACTCAAAAGAAGGATTGCTGGGTCATATGGTAACTCCATTCCTAATTTTCTGAGGAACTGCCACACTGTCCTCCATAATGGTTGTACCAATTTGCATTCCCACTAGTAGTGTATGAGAGTTCAAATTTATTCACACCCTCTCCAGCATTTATTACTCCTTGCCTTGTTGATAATAGCCATTAAAACAAGTGTGAGGTGGTATTTCATTGAGGTTTTGATTTGCAACTCCCTAATAGCTAATGGAGTTGAGCATTTTTTCATATGTCTGTTGGCCATTTGTATGTCTTCATGGATGAAGTGTTTGGTGAGGTCCTCTGCCTACTTTTTAATTGGATTGTTTTTTTTGTTGTTGAGTTGTTTGAGTTACACACATACACACATATATATGTATGTATATACACACACACACATATATATATGTATATATATACATATATTTTAAGTATTACTCCCTTATCAGATGCCTTTCTTGCAGATATTTTCTCCCATTTTGTTGGCTGTTTCTTTGCTTGTTGATTGTTTCTTTTGCTATGCAGAAGCGTTTATGTTTGATATAGTCTTACTCATTGATTTTTGCTTTTATTCCCTTGCCTTTGAGGTCAGGTTCATGAAGTCCTCCCTGAGACCCAGGTTTATAAGTTTAGTACCAGTGTTTTTTTCTATACAGTTTATTCCTTCAGGTCTCATGTGTAGAGTTAATCCATTTTGAATTATAACATATGGTGACATTTCACAGTTTAGATACAACCTTTTGCATATGGTTTTCCAATTTTTCAGCACCACCTACTGAAGAGGCTTTCTTTTCCCCATTGTATATTTTGTGCTCTTTTATCAAAAAATATTTGTTCATATGTTTGTGGAATAATTTCTGGGTTTTTTATTCTGTTCCATTAGTCTGTGTGTGTTTTTCTACCAATACCAAGCTGTTTTGATTATTGATACTTTGTAGTATAAATTGAAATCAAGGAGTGTGATAACTCCAGGCTTATCCTTTATACATAGGATTGTTTGGTTATCGAGGTCTTTTGTGGACCCATACAAATTAGAAAAATCATTTATTTACTTAATGAGAGAATGTTTGTGGAATTTTGATGGGAATTGCATTAAATCTGTATATTGTTTTGGGTAATATGGCCATTTTAACAAGTCTTTTGATTCATGAACACTGAATATCTTCTTATTTCTTTGTGATGGCTTCAAATTTTTAAAAATAGTATCTAATAGTTTTCAATGGATAAGTCTGTCATGTTCTTTGTTAACTCTCAGGTATTTTAATTTATTTTTTGTTGTGATAGCAAAGGTTATTGATCCTCTTATTTATTTTTCTGAAGTTTCATTGTTTGTATATGGAAATGCAATTGAATTTTGTACATTAATTTTTTTTTTTTTTTTTTTTTTTGCTTTTTGGTATGTGGGTAGCTCCCTGACTGGGAATCGAACACAGGCCGCAGCGCTGACAAGGCCAACGCTGAAGCCTTAAGCCACTACACCATCAGGGAACTCCCTGTACATTAATTTTGTATCCTGCAACTTTACTGTATTTATTTATTGTTTCTAATACTTTTCTGGTGAAGTCTATGGAATTTTCTAAATAAAGGGTAAAGTCATCTGCAAATAGTGACAGTTTGGATTCTTCTCTTTCAATTTGGATAACTATTATTCCTTTCTCTTGCCTGATTCATCTGGGTAGAACTTCTAATACTATATTGAATAGCAGTGGTGACAAGGAGCATCCATGTTTTGTCTCTGGTTTTAAGGGAATGGCCTTTAGCTTTTCTCCATTCAGTATAATGTCAGCTGAGTGTTTGTCATATATGACCTTTATTATGTTGAGATACTTTCCTTCTATTCCCATTTTATTTAATGTTTTGATTATAAATAAATGTTGTATCTTGGATGCTTTTTCTGCATCCATTGACATGATCATATGTTTTTTTCTGTTATTTTGTTTATGTGGTGTATCTCATTGATTGATTTGCATGTGTTTAACCATCTTTGTGCTTCTGGGGTGAATCCCACTTGTTCATGGTGTGTAATATTTTTGATTGTTGCATTGTTGAATTCTATTTGCTAATATTTTGTTTAGTATTTTTGCATGTGCTCATCAGATATAATGGTCTATAGTTTTCTGTTCTTGTGTTGTCCTTAATAGGCTTTGCTATTAGGGTGATGTTGGCCTCATAGAATGAGTTGGGAAGTAGTGCCTCATCTTTAATATTTTGGAAGTGTCTGAGGAGGCTAGGTGTTAATTTCTCTTTGAATGTTTGGTAAAAATTGTTGGTGAGACTCTGTTTTTCAGGGTTTTGGTTGTTGGGGAGGTTTTGGATGATTGTTTCAATTTCTTTACTATTCATGGTCTATTTAGACTATCCAGTTATTTTTGGTTCAATCTAGGTAAACTATATATTTCTAGAAACTTCTTTCTTTCTTTCAGGTTGTTAAATTTAGTGACATAAAGCCCTTTATAATATTTTCTTATATTCCTTTGTATTTCTGTGGTATATGTTGTAATTTCTTCTTTTTCATTTCTAATTTTCATTATTTTCTTTCTTTCTTTTCATCCTTTATTAACCAAGCCAGGAGTTTGACAATTTTATTGATTTTTTCAGAGAACCACCTCTTTGTTGTATTAATTTTTCCTATCATCTTTCTGTTCGCAATTTTGTTTAGCTCTGCTCTAATTTTATTATTTCTTTCCTTCTGCTAACTTTGGATTCTTTTCTGTTCTTTTTTTTCTAGTTCTTTAAGGTTGGATTTTAGGGTATTGTGATTTTTCTTGTTTCTTTAGACAAGTTTGTAATGATATAAATCATTGTCTTATTACTGCTTGTGCTGCATCCCAATAATTTTGATATGTTATATTTTCATTGTCATTAGTTTCTTTGATTTTAAAAATCTCTTCTTTTATTTCTTCTTTGATCCAGTTATTTTTAATAAGATGTTGTTTAATCTCCATGTATATGTGATTTTTTCTGCTATCTCTTTGCAGTTTATCTTCAATTTCAAAGCTTTGTGGTCTGAGAATACACTTGGTATGATTTCAATCTTCTTGAATTTGCTGAGGCTAGTTGAGTGTCCCTGTATATGGTCTATTCTTGAGGATGTTCCATATGCACTAGAAAAGAATGTATAGCTTTATGTTGTTGGATAAAGTGTCTTATAAATGTCAATTATGTCTAATTGCTATAATGTATCATTTAAACCTTGTATTTCCTTATTCACTTTTTGTTTGGATGATCTGTCCAGGCCTGTTAAGAGGGTGTTTAGGTCCCCTGGTATAATTGCATTTTTGTCAGTTTCTTCTGTTATATCTGTTAGTACTTGCTTTATAAATATTGGTGCTTCTTGATCGGGGGCATATATATTAATGAGAGTCATGTCTTCTTGTTGTATTGTTTCTTTTATTATTATGAAATGTCCATCTTGATCTCTTGTTACCTTCTTTATCTTGAAGTCTGTTTCATCAGATATCACCATGGTGACTCTTTCTTCCTGCTTTTCTCCAGATGCCATTTGCTTGAAATATTGTTTTCCACCCTTTCCCTCTGAATCTGTATTTGACTTTATGGCTGAGGTGTGTCTCTTGGTGATGGAATGTATTTGGGATCTGTTTGTTCATCCAGTCTACTTTTCTGTACCTTTTTATTAGCAAGTTCAGTCCATGTATATGTAGGGTAATTATTGATGTAGAAGGATTTCCTATGGTCATTACTTGCTTTCTTTTATATTTCATTTTTTATCATCCCAACTTCTTTCATTTATTTTTATTTTTATTTGTCTCAGATCAAATAGCTTCCTTCATTATTTCATGAAATGTTGGCCTTGTGCTGAACAATTCTCTCAGTTCCTTTATGTCTGAAAGGTCTTTATTCTTCCTTCATATCTAAAAGATAATTTTGTTGGATAAATTATTCTTGGCTGGTAGTTTTTCTTTTTTATTATTGTTAATATTTGATTCCAGTCTCTCCCGGCTTGTAGATTTTCTGCTGAGAAGTCTGATGATAGCCTGACGGGATTTTTTGTTAAAGGTTATAATTTTCTTCTCCCACACCCCTGGCTTTTTTGCGAATTCTTTCTTTGTCTTTCATTTTGACTTTTTCAGAGCAATGTGTCTTGGAGAAGATCTGCTGGGGTCCAGGTAGCTAGGAGACTTCTTTTCTTCTTGAATTTGGGGCTCCAGATCTTCCCATGGGTTTGGAAAGTTTTTGTCCACTATATGTTTAAGTATTCTCACTGTAGAGTTTTTAATCCCTTCACCTTCTGCTATTTCTACTATTGTAATATTTCTACTACAGTCATATTGTTCTTGTAGAGTTCTGTTTGTTGTTTTGACTATAAAGTCCCTATCTTTTTCATTTTGCTTTGTTTCCATGTTCCAGTCTTCGATATCACTAATTCTTTCTTTCTATCTGGTTGGCCCTGTTTCCTATGATAGTTCATTTCTCAGTTCTTTTATTGTATTGTTTGTCTTTCAAATTTCCATTTGATTCTATTTTATATTTTCAATTTCTTTGTCAAAATGTTTCTTTTGTTCGCAGATATATTTTCTGAAATCATTTTATCTGTGCCTGGGTACTTTTCCAACATTCTTTCAGCTGTCTGAGTGTAATAAGAACTACATCCTTGTATTCTGTGTCACTTTGATCATATCTTTCCAGATCTATAAGACCTGTTTCTAGAGACTTTTTATTTTCATTCTGAGTAGCTTTGAATCTTAAGGTAGTTATTGTACTTGATATGTTTCTATTTCTGGGTATTAGGGCTTTTTCTGTGGCAGATATAGAGATATCTTTCTTTCATTCTTTCTTTCTCTTCTGATTTGGTATTACTGTAGCATCTTCCAATATTTTTGTATTGGTTATTAGAACTTCTATCTCTGGAAGTTTTCCTACAAGGTGTTATGTTTGTTTGTTTGTTTTATGATCCAGTTGCCTTGATCTTGATGTGCCTCTTCTTATGAAAAATGTAGTGGGAGATGGTATACTATGCCTCTGAGGTCACTGCAGGGAAAATACTGCTGTGCCTATGTTTTAGAGTTTTCCTGAGATCTAATGCTGGGTGTGCAATCTTTTGGAAAGGGTGCAATTTTTCCATGGGTGTGCAATTTTTTGGAAAGGGTGCAGGTTTGATTCCCTTTTTTCTTCCAGTTGGCTGTAGAGCAGACAGTAGGTGGAGTTGGGGGGAGGAAGCTTCGGGAGAAAGTTAGGGGAAGCAGCCAGGCTCAGGGTCTCTGATTTCTGCCTGGGTTTGGGGTGATGTGATCTACAGATGCTTTGTTTCTTGCAGTAGCTCTCCTGGTTGCTGACTTGGCTGCAACACTAGTCTGTTCATCAGGGCTGCTGAGGTGGGCTGGGCACAGGATGAGCTGGGAGCAGGCTGTGATCACATTGATGTGGGCTGAGTGCACAGCCAGCTTAGCCTTCCTCCTTTCTCTTGAGCTTGCACTTCACCCATGACCATGTTTTCTTCTGTTCAGCATTTCCATGGCAAAAAACTCTCAGTTTCAGACTTTGCCAAAGCTGATATGTGGTTGTGGTGCCATGCTGTTGCTGGGGGACCTAATCTCACCCAGGGTAGTTCAGATACTTTGTTTAGCCCCTAACCTGCCCCAGACCACAGCACTCCTGTAGGGGAATTAGCACACTGCCACTCATTGGGATTTCAACTTGACCATGGTCTCACAGTGTTTCAGCCACCTCTGTTCTTGTCACCACTAGGCCTCTAACCCGCCTGGAATCGTGTTGCTTTTCAGCCAGTTTCCTCTGGTTCTCTCCTCATTCCTTCTGTGAACCCCAGTTAAATTGCAATCTGCTGCCATGTCTCAGCTTTTCTTCCTTCCTATTTTCCCGTCTGCCTCCCTCTTTCTCTGACCATTAGGTGTTTTGTGATGCGTGCATCTTTCAGCTGAGACTGTGCCACTCAGAGTTTCCCCGTGTTGGATCCCAGTTGTTCAATTGTATTTTCAAGGAGAGGTTTCAAGGATCTCTTTTGTTGCCATCTCAGGTCCTTTCAATATATTGTGTTTTTATCATCATTGCTTTTAATGTATTTTTATTCTCTTATTTCTTCTTTGATTAAGTAATTTAAAAAACATGTTTAATCTTCATGTACATGTCATTTTTTTTCTTCTTTCTTTCGTGCAGTTGATCTCCAATTTTAAAGCCTTGTGGTCACAGAATACACTTGGTATAATTTCAATCTTCTTGAATTGGTTGAGGCTAGCTTTGTGGCCCAGCATATTGTCTATCCTTAAGAATGTTCCATGTACACTAGAAAAGAATGCATAGTCTAATGTTGTAGGATGGAGTGCCCTGTAAATGTCAATTATGTCCAGTTGCTGTGATGTATTATTTAAGGCTGATTTTTAAAATTCATTTTCTGTTTGGATGATCTGTTTATGGTTGTTAAGTGGGTGTTTAGGTCCTCTACTATAATTGTGTTTTTGTCAGTTTTTTTCTTTTTATTTCTTTTTCTTTTTATTTATTATTTTTTAAATGGTTCCCTGGCTGGGAATTGGACCCAGGCTGCAGCATTAAGAGTGCTGAAGCTTAGCCACTAGAACACCAGGGAACCCCAGTTTTTTCTTTTTAGATCTGTTAGAAGTTGCTTTGTAAATTTTGGTGCTTCCTGATTGCGGGTGTATATATTAATGAGTGTCATGTCTTCTCATTGTATTATCTACTTTATAATTATGAAATGTTCATCTTTGTCTCTTATTACCTTTTTTATTCTAAAGTCTGTTTCATGAAATATAAGTATAGCAACTCCTGCTTTTTTCTGGATGTAATTTGCTTAGAGTATTGTTTTGCACCCTTTCATTTTGAGTCTGCGTTTCTCCTTGTATCTGGGGTGTGTCACTTGGAGATAGCATATGGATAGGTTTTGTTTTTTAATCCAGTATGCTACTCTGTGCCTTTTTATTGGTGAGTTCAGTCTATTTACATTTAGGGTGATGATATATATGTGAGGATTCCTATAGCCATTTTGTTTTTATTTTTTGTTACTTTGATGTCTTGATTGTTTTAAAGAGAGTTCTATGATATTTTTTCTGTTTTATTTATTTATTTATTCATTGATTATGGGTCTTAGTTCTGAGAGATTTTTCAGCAGTTAAAAAGTTTATGGAAAAGGAAAAGAAAGTTTCATATATATGCAGTGGTCCCTTAAGCATGCTTCTTATCTTCATTCTCTCTTGGAGATTTAAACCTTTACCTCTTCTTTATGTTTTTGTTATTCTAACTTTTCCCCATTTATTTTGTCTTTTTGGTTCAGGTTGTATAACCTCCTTCAGGGTTTCCTGAAATGCTAGCCTTATGCTGGAGAATTCTCTCATCTTCTATATATCTGAAAAGGTTTTACTCCTCTTTCAGATGTAAAGGATAACTTGGCTGGTAATTTCTCTCTTTCAGTATTTGAATACTTGATTCTACTACTTCTTGGCTTGTAGAGTTTCTGTTGAGAAGTCTAATTATAATCTGATGGGCTTTGCTTAATAGGTTATGTTGTTCTTTTCCTTGGCTGCCTTGAGGATTCTTTTTTTGGCTTGGACTTTTGACATCTGCTAAAATATAGGTAGCTAGGAATCCTGTTTTCTTTTTGGATTTGAGATCCAAGTTCTTTCCATAAATTCAGGAAGTTCTCATTTAGTACTTGTTAGAGCAAATTTTCTGTGCCCGTCTTATCCTCTGCTCCTTTCAGAATACCCATGATTCTTAAGTTGTTCTTTCTAATGGAGTCAGATAATTTTTGTAGAGATATTTCTTTTCTTTTAATTGTTAGGTCTCCTCTTCTTTCTGTGATATTTCTATAGTTTTATCTTCAACATCGATAATTCTTTCCTCCATCTGGTCAGCTTAGCTTCCTATGCTAGCTGTTTCATTTTTTATATTTTTATTATGTTGTTTATCTCTACAATTTCTATTTTGTTCTTTTTTTGTAGTTTTAGGGTATTTTTGTTAAAGTATTCATTTTACTTGCTTATTTTCTTCCTGAGAACATTTAGCTGTTCTTCTGTGTTTAGCTGCCTTTCTTTGATCTCTTGGAGTGTTTTTAGTACTGCCATCTTGATTTCTCTATCATTTAGCTCATATATTTTCATATATTTAAAATAAATCTCCTTTTCTGGAGATGTTTCATTTTCTTTACGAGCAGCTTTGTTCCTTTAGGTACTCATTGCTGTTGGAGTGCTTCTTTTACTATGCATAAGGACTTTTCTCCTGGTAGATATGAAGAAATCTTTCTTTTGCTTTCCAGTTGGTGTCTCTGCAGCATCTCAGAATATTTTCTCTTAGTTATTTGGTCTTATCATACTGGTAGATATCCTAAAAGGTGGGATTCTCATCTTTGAACCAGGACCTTGGTCTCAGTGTGTCACTTCTTTGTGAGGAAAAGGTCGGCAATGTAATTCAATGCCTCTGAGATTTCAGTACAGGCAGAAGCTGCCACACCTGTGGTTCAGTTTCCTTGGATCCCTCTGCCAGTTTTAGTTGGAAGGGTGGGGGCAGGGTTTGTAGCGGAGGATGCAGGTCTGTTTGTGGCACAAGGTAATGGTGATTTCCTGGTTTTAGCTGAATGTATGTAGGCACTGGGTGGAGTTTGGGAGGGCAAGCTTTGGGAGAGAGTAAGGGGGAAGCAGCCAGGCTCTGTGTTTAAGGCCGTGCAACATTTCTGTTGGGGTCCTAACTCATCCAGGACTACTCCACTCTCCAGTTGCCAGAAGGGTGCTCTGGCCACTGGCATGCCACTTTGGCTACACACATCTGCACTGTACTCTGACTGCCTGCACCTCATTCCAGCCACTGGTCTTTTGCTCAGCCGTTTGTAGCCTGGCTGTCTTCCCTGCATTTCATCCACTGATGCTGTTTTGTGACTGTCATCCCTGTGCTCCAGCTGCTGGTGCCATGCAATAGCTACTTGCACACCACTACTGCCATCTGTCTCATGGTCCAGCTGCCCATGCCTCTACTTTGGTGGGTTCTTGGCTTCCAACACACCCTGGGTCATGCTGTTCCTTGGCCCATGGTCCCAGGCCCTCACTTCACTCTCTTCTCTGCCAGTCTCCAGGTCAATCTCCACAGCGTGTTTCTGCACTGCTCCCTTCCCTTCTCTTCTGCTTGCCTCCCTTTCTCTGGCCTTTAGGTGATTTCTTGTGATGAGTGGGTCTGTCAGCTGAGGCTATGCGATGCTTATGGGTTCCCGTGTTGGATTTTGTTGTTAAATTCATTGTAATTTCCAGAAAAGGTTTCAAGAGTCTCCTCTCATGCCAATATCTTGATGATGCCTTCATATTCTCTATTTCTGACTGGTTCTTTTTTTATGTGTTCTATCTCCATTTTTATGTTTCCTCTCTCCTTGTTGAAGTTTTCTCAGATCACTGAGTGTCTTTATAAACAGTGTTTGAGACTCTGGGTCTGCTACATTTCTTGTCATCATTTTTAGTTCTTTTTCTGGAGCTTATGTGGGACATATTTCTTTGTCTTCTCATTTTGGTTGCCTCCATGTATAGATAAATATATTATTCATTTCTATGTATTAGGTAGGATTGTTATATCTCTCAGTCTTAGTAGAGTGGACTTTTGTATTACTGTAGGTGTGCTGAGGAGCCCATTGGCAAATTCTCCCTGTTGAGCTGAGCCAGGTGCCTCAGGTATATCTTTTGGATGAGTTGTGTGTGCCCTCCTATTGTAGTTGAGCGTTGGTTGCTGTTTGCACACCAGTAAGAGGGATGAGTCCTTGGGCTGATTGGTTGTGAGGACTGGCTGTGACTACAGTGAAGGAGCTGTTGTGCAGAACACGATTCACTTTAGCAGGACTCTGATGCCTTTCTAGTCTGCTCTTAAGGTGTGTAGTTCTTGGAGTTGGCCAAGTGGTTCAAAGCTATCAGACAAGCCAGTGAGGGGCCCTGCTGCTGGCCAAATTAAGTCACAGCTTGTGCCTTGCTTTGGACCACCTGGAATGAGCCACAAATCAATTTACAGACAACTGCCTCCTTCAATGGGCTTGGAGGTGCCTTTAGAGGCCAAGCTATGAACCGAGCTGGCTGCTGGTAGCACTGGGTGTGGAGGCTACTCCACAAGAGGTATAGGACATACTGATCCTAGATGGTGTTTGTTTGAGTTTGTGAACTTTTGAGAGATTTAGTGAAAGTCTGCAGCATGAACCAAGAAAGGCTGTTTGTGTGGAAAATCTATGGAAGGGGCTTGGGTTGTGTTTAAAAGTTGGGTGAGTTTAGGTCTTAGGCAATCACCAAGGCAGGGTAAATGAACAGTCAGTCTATTTCATTTTAAATGGGACAGAAAACAATGGTACTGCTCCATTTCAAATGGTATGGTACATATGGTCATCCTAGTCTCACTGGGCTAAATTCACACTGTCAGGAGGCTGATCATATGTACCATTTGAAACAGGACAGTATTGTTGTTTTCTCTCCCATTTAAAATGAGATGTCTTGTCAGCCTATCCAGGTTGATACTCAGATATGGTGTCTGCCTGCATCTGCACACTGGGATGGGGGAAAGCTCAACAAATAAACAATGAATTTGACAACACTTCTTCTCTCTGGGAGGATGCTGCCCTTCCAGCCATTGCCCTGAAGCCAGACAACTCAGTTCCTCCCTGTATATCCCTGGTGCATTTTGAGCTGCTGCACTGTGCTAAGCGCTTTTCATTGTGTAACTCATTTTATTTTATTTTTACAATATCTATAAGAGACATGCTATTATTCATCATTTGCAGAAGAAATTAAACCTCAGGAATGTTAAATAATTTGCCAATGGTGACATAGCTGGGAAGTGGTTGATTTAAGTCAATATTGGTCATTTATATAAGAAATTATACATTTCATTTAGGTTTTCAATTTAGATACAAATAAAGACTTTTTTGGTGTTTAAATTGTTGGGTGATTTAAGAAATTGTAATTTATATGAGTAACAGATGAATACATTTTTAAAGGTAAAAATATTATATATTATCCTTTTATTACCCATAATTCTACCATAGGTTGATCAGATATCCCATTTTAAATGGGACAGAAAACAATGGTACTGTCCCCTTTCAAATGGTACATATGGTCAGCCTGGTCTCACTGGGCTAAATTCGAGGTGTCAGTAGGCTGACCATATGTACCATTTGAAATGGGACAATACTATTGTTTTCTATCCCATTTAAAATGAGACGTTTGGGAGTTCCCTGGTGGTGTAGTGGCTAGGCTTTGGCATGGTCAGCGCCGCGGCCTGGGTTCAATTCCCAGCCAGGGAAATGCCACATATATAAAGAAATAAAAAATAAAATAAAATAAGATTTCTAGTCAGTCTATAGTACTTCCTATTTCCTGAAGTAATCACTATTACCACTTTGGTTGTGTACTTCTAGAATTTATTAAATTCACTTATATTTAAATATTGTTTTTTTTTTTGAAACTGATAGAATGTGTCAAAAAAAAGCACTGGGACTTTTTGGGGAGAGGAGGGTAGAAATTTTAGCCTACTATTGAAATATCTTCAATGGTTTTTGGTCTATTCAAGATTCTCTGTTTATTATTGGGCCAATTTTGGTAATTTGTATTTTTCTTGCATGTTTCCATTTTTTAAGGCTTAAATGAATTGCATTAGGTTGTACATAGTATTCTGTAATTATAAAAGTCTCCACTTTATCTCTAGTTACATCCTTTTGTGTTCCTGGTATTGCTTATTTTGACTTCTCTCTCTTTATGAAAATGATTGTATCTGCCAAATTTGTTTATATTACTTTAAATAAGTATATTTTAAATATATTATCCATACTCATTAATATTATTAATTATTTCAGAGTACTCACTTTTGTTTTTTATCTTTTAGTTTTATTTATTTATTTATCTATTTATTTATTTTTCAATCTATATTTTACCCATGTATTTTTCACATTTTACCTTTACTAGAATTATTTTATTTTAGTTTTTCTACTGTCTTGAGTTGAAAGCTAGTTCATTCATTTTAAATTTTTATTTATAAATTGGGAGTTCCCTGATGGTGTAGTGGCTTAAGTCTTCGGCGATGGCGCTGTCAGCACTGCGGCCTGGGTTCAATTCCCAGCCAGGGAGCTACCCACATACCAAAAAGCAAAAAAAAAAAAATTTATTTATAACACATAATTTAAAGAGTAAATTTATTTTTGAGTACTATTTGGCCACATCCCTACATTTTCTTGATAACTTTTATTAAAGCATAACATACATATAATAATACATACAAATAAAAAGTTTACATCCCAATGAATTTTTACAAACTGAACACATATGTGTAGCCAGCACCCTGGTCAAGAAACAGAACATGACTAGCATCTCAGAAACCTTCTTTTATGTCCATTTCTAGTCATCACCAAACCCCTGACTGATTCCAAGAGTAATCAATATCCTAATTTATAACACCATATGGATTAGTGTTGCCTATTTTTAAACTTTCTATGAATGGAATGACACAGAATATACCCTATTATTTCTGCATTTTTTACATTAACATTGTAAGATTCATCCATACTGTCGTGCATAATTGTTCATTATCTTTGTTGTGTAGTATTTCATTATAATGGACTATAATTAATTTATTTATCCATTCAATTATTGGTAGATATTTGGATTGTTTCAGTTTTAGCAATAACAAATAAAGTTGCTTTGATCCTTCTTATATATATATTTAGGTAAACATATGCTAACATTTCTTTTGTGTATATATATAGAAGTGGAATTGTTTGATCCAGCAATTCCATTTCTCTCTATATATGTTCAGTTACAGAAGCTCATGCCAGTTTTTCTAAGTATTTAAACTTGTTCCAGCAGTGTGTGAGATTTTAGTTTGCTCTACATTCTAACACTTGTTATTTTCTCTTTTCATAATTTTAGCTATTCCAGCGAGTATGCAATGATACTACATTGCTGTTATGATTTGTGTTTCCCTGGTGACAAATGAAGTTGAGTACTCATTCCTAAAACTTTGGGATTAGTTTTGTTTTAAATAGTTTATAATGTCCATTTTACTTAACTTTAGCCCAAGAGTTATTTAGAATTCTGTTTTTACAAAGTTTCCAAATGTAAAGGTTTTGAGGAATTTTTTTTTGTAGTTGATTACTAATTTTATTGCATTCAGAGCAGTGAATGTAGCTTAAAGAACATTATGCTTTTAAAATTTGATATTTCCTTATGGTTTAATGAATGATCTTTTTTTGGTAGATGTTTTTATATATTTAAAGGGAAAGTATGCTCTGTTTGTTGAATACACAGTTCTATATAGGACGGCTGTCCAGAAAAAATATACATAATAATGCCTCCATTTTTCATATTACATGGCTTGATACTTTCCGAACAGCCATTGTATTTTTTGTGTTATTCAAAATTTCCATATCCTTAATTTTTGTCTACTTGATCTCTCAATTTCTTAGAGAAATGATTTACATTATCTCATTGTGATTTTGATTTATATAAAGTATGATTTCTTATTGTACATTTAACAGTTTATGTTTCTATATTTTGATCTTCTGTTCATAAGTGCAAAAAAGTTCATAATTGTTACATCCTCTTGGTGAAGTGTTGTTTTTTTTTTAGCAAAATATTTCTTAGTATCTGAACTATTTTGGCCTTGAATTTATATGTTGTGTGTTTTTAATATTGCCACACTAGTTTTCTTTTTGTTATCATTTGTCTCGTGTTACCTTTTTCTAGCTCTTTATTTTTGAATCTATGTGAGTTACTTTGTTTCAGTATCTTGTGCATAACATCTAGTTAAATAATTTTTACTGTTTCTTAATAAGTTTAATTCATTTGCATTTACTGTGATAACTGATGTGTATAGAGATTCCTGCTTTCTTATTTCCTGTTATAAACCTATCATAATTTCACTTTCTTAATTTTTTTCCTTTCTGCTTTTTGTTTACTTGATTGTTTTTCTTTGTTTATTCTTTCTCTCTTTCAGGAAAACTATACATGGTATTTGTATGTTTTATTAATCACCCCTAAATTTTTAACATACATATAAAGTTATAGTTTTTCTAACACTAGAATTAGTAGCTAATTCATCTCCCTCAAAAGATTATACCCTTAGCATATAGACTTTTTCTTTTATTTCATTTATGTGCTGTATTACATTGATTGATTTTCATGTGTCAAACCATTCTTGTGCTCTGGGGATGAATCCCACTTGATCATGGTGTATAATCTTTTTGATGTATTGTTATTAAGGTAATGTTGGCCTCATTAAATGAGTTAGGAAGTGTTGCTTCCTCTTCAAATTTTTGGAGGAGTCTGAGGAGGATAGGCATTAATTCTTCTTTGAATGTTTGATAAAACTCATTGATGAGACCATCTGGTCCAGGGAGATTGGCCTTTAGGGAGATTATGGATAGTCATTTCAATCTCTTTGCTATTGATTGATCTATTTAGATTATCCAGTTCTTCTAGGTTCAGTCTAGGTAGGCTATATGTTTCTAGACAATTTTCGATTATTTCTAGGTTGTTAAATTTGGTGGCATAAAATTCTTCATAATATTTTCTTATAATCCTTTGTATTTCAGTTGGATCAATAGTAATTTCTCTCCTTCCATTTCTAATTTTGGATATTTGTGTCCTTTCCTTTCATCTTTTGATTAGTCTCGCCAGGGGTTTGTCAATTGTGTTGATTTTCTCAAAGAACCAGCTCTTTGTAATACTAATTTTTTTTCTTTTTAAATTCATTTTTATTGTTAGACTTATTGGGGTGACATCTGTTAGCAAGGACTACACAGCTTTCAGGCAGACAATTCTACAGTGCATTGTCAACTTGATGTATAATAAGTTCACCACCTAATGTGACTTCTCTTTCCATCACCTTATATTTAGCTTCTCCCCTCCTCTCCCACCCCTCCCCTTTCTCCCCTCCCTAACCCACTTGTCCCCAAATAAACATTAAAGTATTGATTGTTTTCTATTGTCCTTCTGTTCTCTAAATGGTTTAGCTCTGCTTTAATTTTTATTATTTCTTTCCTTCTGCTGACTTTTGGTTTTGCCTGCTCTTCTTTTTCTAGTTTTTTAAGATAGGATGCTAAGATGTTTACTTGTGATTTTTCTTGCTTCTTAAGATAGGCCTGTAATGATATAAATTTCCCTCTTATTACCGCTTTCACTGTGACCCAATAATTCTGATATGTTGTATTTTCATTGTCATTAGTTTCTATATATTTTTCAATCTCATCTTTTATTTATTCATTTATCCAGTCATTTTTAAATAAGATGTTGTTTAATCTCCAGGTATATGTGATTTTTTTCTGCTTTCCTTTTACAGTTGGTCTCCAATTTCAAAGCTTTGTGATCTGAGAATACACTGGGTATGATTTCAATCTTCTTGAATTTGCTGAGGCTATTTTTATGTCCCAACATATGGTCTATTCTTGTGAATGTTCCATGTGCATTAGAAAAGAAGTTATTGTCTCTTTTTGTTGGATGCAGTGTCCTGTAGATGTTAATTATGTTCTATTGCTGTAATGTGTCATTTAGAGTTGATATTTCCTTATTTATTTTTTGTTTGGATGATCTGTTCATGGTTTTTAGTGGGGTGTTTAAGTCTCTCATAATGAGTGTGTTTTTGTCAGTGTCTCCTTTCAAATCTGTTAGTAATTGCTTTGTATATTTTGGTGCTTCCTGGTTGGGAGCATATATATTAGTTAGTCAAATCTTCTTGTTGTTGTATTGTGCCGTTTATCATTACATAATGTCTATCTTTGTTTCTTACTATTTTTTTAATCCTGAAGTTTATTTCTTCATATATCAGTTTGGCAACTCCTATTTTTCTCTGGTTACCATTTGCTTGGAGTATTGTTTCCTATCCTTTCACTCTGAATCTGTGTTTGTCCTTATGACTGAAGTGTGTCTCTTGGAGACAGCATATGAATGGGTTTTGTATTTTAATCCAGTCTGCTACTCTGTGTCTTTTTTTTGGTGAGTTCAGTCCAGTAATATTTAGAGTGATAATTGATATGTGAGGATTTCCTGTGGCCATTACTTATTATTTGTTTGTTTTTGTTTTATTTTTGTTTCTTTCTTGTTTCCTCAACTTTATTCCATTTTTCTTGATGTTTTGTTTCACGTTGGCGAGCCTCTTTCAGTATTTCTTAAAGTGGTGGCCTTGTGCTGGCAAATATCCTCAGCTTCTGTGTGTATGAGAAGGTTTTTATTCCTCTTTCATATCTGAAAGATAATTTTGCAGAATAATTTATTCTTGGCTGGAAGTTTCTCTCCTGTAAAGTTTTAAATATTTGAGTCCACTCCCTTTTGACTTGTAGTGTTTCTACTGAGAAGTTTGATGCCAGCCTGGTGGGTTTTTCTCTAAAGGTTATAATTCTTTTTCCCCTGGCTGCCTTGAGAATTGACTCTTTGTATTTAGTTTTTCACATCTTTACTACCATGTGTCTTGGAGAAGATCTGATAGGATCCAGAGGACCTGTTTTCTTCTTGAAATTGGGGTTCCAGATCTTTCCATAGGTATGTAAATTTCTCACCTACTATTTGATTCTATTCCCTGTAGAGTGCTCTGCTCCTTCTTCTAATCCTGTTATCGTGATGTTGTTTTTTCTCATGGAATAAGATAATTCTTGCAGAGTTCTTTCAATCCTTTTGGTTCTATTTTCCCTCCATTCCTCTTTCTGAGCTGTTTCCGTGTTCTCATCTTCAATATCACTAATTCTTTCCTCCATCTGGTTGGTCCTGTTACCTATGGCAGTTACTTCATTTCTCACTTCTTTTATTGCATTATTTATCTCTTGAATTTCCATGATCTTCCTTTTGTTTTGAATTTCTTTATTAAATTGTTCATTTAGTTCATGGATTTCCTTTCTTATGTAGTTCATCTCCTCTATGGAGTTCTTCCAGTACGTTTTCATTTCTCTCAGAGCCTTTAGAATGGCTACTTTAAATTCTATGTTTCTTACTTCAGAAACTTATAGGTCTAAGAAGCTGTCTTCTAGATAAATTTCATGTTCTTTCTGAGCACTTTTAGTTTTTAAGGAATTCATCTTGTCTGCTGGGTTCTTCCTTTTTGACATGAGGTTGTTATGTTTAGCAGAGCCCACGAGCCCTGATTAGTATTTTTTGTGGTGTCTTGCTGTAGGGCAGATACGAGGTGGCCCTTGGCGCCAAGTTTAGGGAGAGAGGGTGTTGTTTACTTCTTATTCCTGGTTTCGAGGTGGTGTGCATGTATCTGGGGCCCCTCCACTTCCTGCAGTTAGTTAGTTTGTTGGGGAGGCTGTAGGAGAGAGGAGAGGCCAATAAAAAGCATGCTAGGACAGCTCCACCTCCTGCCCTATGCTAGTGAAGCTGGGTGATGTGGGCCAAGGCTGTTCTTGCTGGCTGGGGCAAATGCTATCAAATCCTCCTTTCTTCCTTGGCCTGCTCCAGCAATCAGCCATAGGGTCAGAGTCTGCAGGCACACACTGCTTGTATGTCCCAGGGACGTGCGTGCAAGCATGTGCACCACAAGTCCAAAGCTGTGGGCCTGACCTCTGGCAGTATGAAGGCAGCTGGCTTGCCTCCACAGTGGGCCAGGAAAAGGAACCATGGCTCTGTGTAGAAGCCACGTGCGCTTGTGCTGTGCATCGTAACGACTCCGGAAGCCTAGGTGCTGTCTCTGGGTACCCACCTCAGCCTGCGGCTGTTTAGAGTCTTTGCTCAGCTCTCTTGTTACTCAAAAGCTTCAGAGGTTGGCCTCCAAACTTTGTCCCCAACACGGTGCTTTAAGACCCAGCTCCCCCTTAGCATCCCTCCGTTCTGCCTCTTTGCTGGGTTTTACTCTTGTCGCCTCTTGTCTTCCCCACTCCCATGTGCTGTGCTGCTCCCGGATAGTCATCAACAATTGGGTCCTGTCACGATCCATCTCTGCTCCCTCCCTTCTCACCCGCTCGCCTCCTTCTCTCCAACCTTCAGGTGTTTCCTTGAGTTGCGTGGATCTCTCAGCTGTCATTGTGTCTTTCACTCGGGGTTCTCTTTCTTGGCTCCTAGAGGTCATTTAATTGTGTTTCCTGGGAGAAGCTTTAGGGATCTCCTCTCTGGTTGCCATCTTGCCCTCCCTCTCCCTCCTTTTTGTTTTTAAAAGAAAAATTCGCAGTGCTTTGGATATCCTGTGTGATTTACAGGTCAAATGTGATTAATTGTTTTCTTGGTTTATATATATATATATATATATATATATATATATATATATATATATATAGATATATAATTTATTTATTTATTTAATTCATTTTTATTGTTAGACTTATTGGGGTGACATCTGTTGGCAAGGATTACATAGGTTTCAGGCATACAATTCTACAGTGCATTGTCAACTTGATGTATAATAAGTTCACCACCTAATGTGACTTCTCTTTCCATCACCTTATATTTAGCTTTCTAATATCAGAGAAAAGAAAGCTCTGCAAACATTATTAAGATACAAATTGGAATCCTAGTGGAGGACATTCATCTACTGAGATGGGGACCTTTTTCTGGCTTGGAGAGAATTGATCATGAAGAATGGTGCTTTGGTCAGTGTGGAAGACACCTTGAATTCACAAGATGGCTGAACTGGAAGGTGCCTTCCTAGAACTAGAGCACTCAAAGCTGAATTCGTTTTGTTTATCCTAGGAAGCTGAACAAAGACAGGGTAGATCTGTTTCAGTAATTTTCCAACTATACTTGGTAGAGGCTTGGGTTACATAGGTGAGCCTCAGGATCTGGGTACAGAGATGGGAGGGGCTGAGTTTAAGAGACTACTTACTCTATTCTTATTTCAAACAATGATTTGGTGTCATCGTAAGCATTATCGCATTATCCCTAAACTCACAGTTATAACCTAGTCTGGTTCTTCCTTTGCTGATGTAATAACCCCACAAACACATGCATTTGAATGACTCTTTTTTTCCTGGAAGGTCTCTCCTATTCAACAAACTCAGCCCATCTTTTCTTAACCAGCATATCTGAAGCTTATCTGTGATAGTTTGATTACATTGATGGGTTGAATTTTTCAATTCTTCCATTATAGGCAATGTATTCTGCCCCATCTCTGGACTCTGGGTTAAACCATGGCATGCTTTGCCCAATGGTATGTTAGCAAACATGTGGCAAACTGAGTCTTGGGAAAGGCTTGCATATTTCATCCTGCTTACTCTTGTACCTCTGCTCTTTATCCCTTGCATACCCATGAGAACATCTTTAGACTAGCCTCCTGAAAATATATGTGAGAAAAACATGCAGCAAAGACAAACAACCCCTTACTCAGGCTGAGGCCAAACTAGATCAGCTAATAGTCACTGATCTTTAGATGTGAGTGAATCTAGCCAAGACCAATCAGCTGGTGAGGTGAACAAATTAACAAATGACATATAAACAAATCCTGACAAGATGGTCAGAACTATGCAGCCAAACTGTAGATCTAAGAGCAATAATAAATAAATGGTTATTGTTTTGAGCCACTGAGTTTTGCGGTGGTTTATTGCACAGTAGTATTGTGGCAATAGATAACAAATAACACTACACAATCACTGAGGTTTAGTTCAAATCAATGCAAAGGCTTCCCTTGTATCTTTTTTACAGAAGAGGACACTCCTTCCTCAGAACTCATACAGCACTTACTGGTAGTGCTGCCTCTTTGGACTTCATGATTCTTTGCATTATATTGGAGACATATTTCATTGACATCAAAATGTCATTGGTCACTAAATATATTATATTATGAATCACTAAAAACTAAACAAAAGAAAACAAACAAAAGCACCAATATGCTACAACATGTCACTCATTGGAAGATACATTCTAATTTCAGAACATTAACATGTGTTTCTTAGAATCAATGAAGTATGGTAATTAACTCTAGAGTTGTATGTTTTAGTTCTCTAACAAGATTGTACTTGAGGAAAAATACTGGGTTTCCATCTTCTTGAGGGAGCAGCATAGTTAGCATAGCTTTGTAGTGAGGCAGACCCTTGTTCAGATTTTGGTTCCCTCACTTAACTAGTGTCAACTGAAGCAAGCTACCTAAATTCCTTGAGCCCCAGTTTTCTATCTGTAAGGTAAAATTTTTTATCTCAATGGATCATTGTGAGAATTTATTAGATCATGCAAAGAACATGGTGGACATTTAAAATAATGTTTAATTGATTTATTTGATTAAGTAAAACAGGTGCCTAATAAAAATTTCAAAATGTATGCAGGGAGTGTAGTGCAAAATAAGTCTCTTTCTCATTCCTGCTCCCCAGTCAGTCACTCAAGTTTCCCCCCCTCCCAGAAGTAAACCACAGTCACCCATTTTTTGAGAAACTTTCTGGAGATATTCATAGTAATCATTTGATAAATGTTATTTTCTTTTTGCCTGTTTTGAACCCTAGAGTATTTTATACATAGGACCACTTTGTGGGTCCAAGGTGTTGATTGTCCATTACTGTCTGTAACTCTAAATGGAAATAGTCGTACATGAAATTGAACTGAATAGACCAGTGACAGACATATCTGGGAAAAAAAATGTTGTCACTCCATCTTTACATAGTTGCCTTTTTTTGTTTTTATAAGTGCTAAGTACAGAGAATTTTCAATTAATGGAGGGCTCATTACTTGAGTGAGTTAAGTTTTACTGTGACTGCCACTACTTCAAAAGTGCTGAGACAGGGAATGCAGACTTCACTTACCACAACTCAAAAGCTAGACAAGCAGAGGAAACAAAACTAATTATGTAGCTGATATTGTCAATTGTTATACATATGCAGATAGGTGAAGCCTGTATTGACATAATAATAATGATGATAATATAGTAATAAATATGTAAAGAAATCTCATGGTATACCAATAAGATCATTTACCATGTTGTTGACTTTACTAAAAATAATGCTTTATAACTAATCTCTCAATTTGATTGATATCTAATTAAAAATGCACTAGGCTCAATTTTAAGCACCTTAAGCTATATTAAAGTCATTGCTATATCAGTGGAGACAGAATATTATTTAGAGCCAAAGCAAGTATAATAATTTATTTAAAGCTTAGAAACAGTTCTGAAAATTGCAAAGTTGCATAAAATCTGTGACCACATACAGAAAAACAGCAGTGTGGTTTAGGAGAAAGAGCTAGGTACTCAGGAGGAGTTGGTCTCAGTTCTGGTTCTCTTGTGGTCACAGAAATGTTCTTTGGTAAGTCTCCTCTCTGGCCTCCAATTTCATTGTTGGAAGAAATGAAGATAATAATATCTATAGTTTTTAATCTCACTGGATCTTTGTGAGACTCAACAAGCTGATGCATGTAAATCAGCTTAAATAGTAAAAAAGCAGTACCCAAATGTGGTTTCATAAACATTTAGTAAGCACGTGCCATGTGCTAAGAAATGTAAGGTGCTAAGAAGACAAGTGAACAAACCCAAATTCCTGCTTCTAAGGAAATTACTGGTGAGCTAACAGTTGCAAATATTGTGAGATAAAATACAGGATGCCCAGTTAAGTTGGAATTTGAGATAGATAATAAATAATTATAAACAAAAATAATAAAATGTTTTCCAAATATTACATAGGACATACTTTTACTTAAATTATTATTAATCTAAAATTTATATTTAACTGAGTGTCCTTTCTTTATTTCTATTTGCTGAAAGTGGCAATCTTATGAGTCACACAACACTAGAAGTATGTATTTTACATAGTAGGGAGGGACCTAAGATGGCAACAGAAGGCAGATTCTTGAAGCTTCTTCTGAAAAATACAATTGAACAACTGGGATCCAACATGGAAAACTCTGAGTGGCACAGTCTCAGCTGAGAGATCTTACATCACAAGAAAACATCTGAAGATCAGAGAAAGGGGGGTAAATGGAAGAGAAGGGAGAAAGCAGAGCGGAAATGTGGCTGTGAATAATGACCCAACTGGGGCTGACTGAAGGAACAAGGAGGGAGCCAGAAGACACTGGCCAAAGAGCAACATGATCTTGGAGGCCAAGTGGTAACAAGAATGGAAGCAAGAGAGGCTGAAACCCTGTGAGACCATGAGTGAGTTGAACCCCAATAAGCAGTAGAATGTTAAGGCCAAGTTAGAGGTTAAACAAAGCATCTGAACTGCCCTGGGTGAGAATAGGACCACAAATTGGCTTTCTGTGAGTTTGAAACTGAAAGATCTCTGCTGTGGAAATACTGAACAGAATAAAACATGGTCCTGAGTGAAACATGGACAAAGGAGAGAGGGTGAGCCAATGATGCCAACTTGGCCTGTGACAAATGTGATCACATCCTGCTCCTGGCCTGTCCCATGCAGGTGTGCCTGGGCAACTCTGACTAGTATTGCAGCACAGTAAGCAACAAGGGGAGCTACTGCAAGAAACAAAGCAGCCACAGATAACACCACCCACAAACCCAAGCAGAAACCAGAGACACTGAGCCTAACTGCTTCCTCTAACTCTTTCCCAAAGCTTGTCTCTCAACTGCATTTAGTATCTGCTCTACAGACAGGTGGAATTAAAAAGGCAAACAAAACCCTGTACCCACAGAAACTGGCAGTAGAGGTCAGGAAAACTTCAAAACACAGGCACAGCAGCTTTCCCCTACACTGATCTCGAGGCATAGCACACCATTACTCACCACATTTTCCAAAAAAGGAGGCACATTGAGATTAAGGTGAGTATATCAAAAAAAGGGAAGCCCACCATGCACAAAAGCTCTTAGAGATAGGATTCAAATTACCAAGAGTAAAACATTGGAAGATGCTACAGTGATCCCAACTGGGAATAGAAAGAAAGAATGAGAGAAAGAAGAAAGGAAGGAAGAAAGAAGGAAGGAAGGAAGGAAAGAAAGAAGGAAGGAAGGAAGGAGGAAAAAACCTTTTTGTTTTAGCCATGTGAAAAGCCCTCATGCCCAGAAAAAGAAACACATTAAATACAATGAGTACCTTAGAATTCAAAGATGCTCAAAAAGAAAAGGAACTTACATATCTGGAAACATATGCTCTAAGTGACACAGAATACAAGACTGCAGTTAGTAAGGCACATAGAGAGCTGAAAGAATGTTGACAGAGTACCCAGACAAATCTCAGAAAGGAAATGTGTGAACAAAAGGACAATTTTAACAACAGCAAAAACAAACAAACAAACCAAAAAAAAAATCCTGGAAAATATAAAAAAGAATCTAATAGAAATTTGAGAGGAAAACAATGCAGTACAAAAACAGAAATGAACTAAATATCAAAGGAAACAGGACCAACCAGATAGAGAAAAGAACTAGTGATATCAAAGACTGAGACGTGAAAAAAATCTCATTAAGAAGATAGGAACTTCAGAATCAAAAGAACTGAAAGAAATGTACAAGAATTATCTGACTCAATTAGAAAGAATAACTTTAGAATAAGAATAGCAGAATGTGCAGAACGGAATTCTACAAAGAGCGTTCTCAAACAAATAGTAGATGAGAAATTTCCAAAACTATGAAAAGATCCAGAACTCCAAATTCAAGATGAAAATAAGTCCCCTAGCTACCTGAACCCAAGCAGATCTTCAAGGTACATTATACTAAAGATGTAAAAAAAAAAAAAAAAAAAAAAAAAAAAAAAAAAAAAAAAAAAAAAAAAAAAAAAAAAAAAAAAAAAAAAGAGACAAATAGACAACTGTCAAGGCAGCCAGGAAACAAACAAACAAACAAACTAACTTTTAAAGGAAAGCCTATCAGACTGTCATCAGACTTCTCAGCAGAAACTCTACAAGCCAGGAGGGAGTAGAATCAAATATTCAAAATATTAAAGAAGAGAAACTTCCAGGTAAGAATAATTTATCCAGAAAAATTATTCTTTAGATATGAAGGAGGCATAAATACCTCTTCAGACATACAGAAGCTGAGGGACTTTTCCAGCATGAGGTCAGAATTTCATGAAATACTGAATGAGGCTTTTGACCTGAAATAAAAAATCAAAATAAATGGGGAAGAGTTGGGGCAACAAAAAATAAATATAAAAAGGAGGAAGTAATGGCCATAGGAAATCCTCATATATCAATCATCATCTTAGAAGTAAATGGACTGAATTCACCAATAAAAAGGCACAGAGTAGAAGATTGAATAAAAAACAAAATCCATTTATATGTTGTCTTCAAGAGATACACATCAGTCATTCAGACTAACACAGACCCAGAGTGAAAGGGTAAAAAGCAATACTCCAAGCAAATGCCATCCAAAGAAAGGAAGGAATTTCCATACTGACATCTGATGAAAAAGACTTCAGGATAAAAAGGGTAACAGGGGACAAATATGGACATTTCATAGTGATAAAGGGACAATACAACAACAAGAAGGCATGACATTCATTAATATATGTGTTCCCAATTAGGAAGCACCAAAATTTAAAGTAACTACAAACAGACCTAAAAGGAGAAACTGAAAAAAACACAATTAGTGGAGGCCCTAAAAACTCCCTTAACAGCCATAGACAAATTATTTAAACAAACAAAACAAAACAAAACCAAAAAGGAAATATCAATTTTAAATGATACATTACAGCAATTAGACATAATTGACATTTACAGGACACTTCATCTGACAATACAATAATATACATTTTTTTTTTTAGTGCACATAAAAATTTCTCAAAGATAAACCATATACTGTGACCCAAACTGGCCTCAGAAAATTCCAGAAAATTGAAATCATACCAAATGTATTCTCAGACAACAAAGCCTTGAAATTGGAGATCAAGTGCAAAAAGAAAACAGAAAGAATCACATATACATGGAGATTAAGCAACATCTCATTAAAAATGACTGAATCAAAGAAGAAATAAAAGAAGAGGTAATAAAATACATCAAAATTCATGACAGTGAAAATACAATGTATCAAAATTATTAAGACACAACAAAAGCAGTAATAAGAGGTAAATTGATATCATTACAGGCCTATCTTAAGAAACAAACAAACAAAAAATCACAAATAAACATCCTAACATCCCATCTTAAAGAATTAGACAGAAGAACAGAAGAAACCCAAGTCAGCAGAAGAAATGAAATAATGAAAATATAGAACAGAGCTAACCAAAATTGAGAACAGAAAGACAATAGGAAAAATTAATGCAACAAAGCTGTTTCTTTGAAATAATCCATAAAATTGACATACCTTGGGTAGACTAATTAAAGGACAAAAAGAAAGGACACAAATAATCAAAATTAGAAATAAAAGGGGAGACATTATAACTGATACCACAAAAATACAAAGCATCATAAGAAAATAATATGAAGGGCTTTATGCCACCAAATTTCACAACCTAGAAAAAAATGGACAAATTTATACAAACATAGTCTACCGAGACTAAACCAAGAAGAACTGGATTATCTAAATAGATAAATAAATAATAAAGAAATGGAAACAATCATTTACAACCTCTCCAAAGGCAAAATCCCTGGATCAGATGGTGTCAGGAATGAGTTTATACCAAGCATTCAAAAAAGATTTAATGTCTACCCTGGTCAGACTCTTCCAAAAAATTGAAGATTAGACAATATTTCCAACTCATTATACAAGGCCAACATTACCATAATACCAAAGTCTGGTAAGGATAACACAAAAAAGAAAACTATAGACCAATATCTCTGATGAACACAGATGCAAAAATCCTAAACAAAATATTAGTAAATAGAATTCAATAATGCAATTCCCATCAAATTATTGGAGTAGACATCCAGAGGGAGGATTTCTGGGTCATATGGTAACACCATACCCAATTTTCTGAGAAACTTCCACACTGTCCTTTCTAGTGGTTGTACCAATTTGCATTCTGACCAGCAGTGTGTGAGGGTTCCCTTTTCTCCACACCCTCTCCAGAATTTGTTATTCTTTGTCTTATTCATAATAACCCTTCTAATAGGTGTGAGGTGCTATTTCATTGTGGTTTTGATTTGCATTTCCTTAATAGCTAATAAAGTTGAACTTTTTTCAATGTATCTGTTGGCCATTTGTATGTCTTTATGAGTCAAGTATTTCTTGAGCATCGCTGCCCACTTTTTATTTGGATTATTTTTTGTTGTTGAGTCCTGCAAGTTTCTTATCAAATGAGTTGTTTGCAAATATCTTCTCCTATTCTGTTTGCTGTCTCTTTGCTTTGTTGATAGTTTCTTTTGCTGCGTGGATGCATTTTAGTTTTATATAGTGCCATTCAATTGTTTTTGTTTTATTCCCTTGCCTTTCAGGTCAGGTCTATGAAGTCCTTCTTGAGCCTGGGGTCTATAAGCTTAGTACCAGTGTTTTCTTTTATACAGATTATTGTTTTGGTCTTAGGTGGAGATCTTTAATCCATTTTCAGTTAATTTTGGTATATGGTGACTGTTCACAACTCAGATTCATTCTTTTGCATATGGTTTTCCAATATTTCCAGCATCATTGACTGAAGAGGCTTTTATTTCCCCATTGTCTATAATTTGCTCATTTATCAAATATTTGTTAATATATTTGTAAATTTATTTTTGGGTTTTTAAAAATTTTGTTCTATTGGTTTGTGTGTCTGTTTTTCTGCCAATACCTAGCTGTTTTGATGATTGACACTTTGAAGTATAAACTGAAAACAGGGAGCTTGACACCTCCAGCTTTATTTTTATTTTTTTATTATTTTGATAAGATTTCTTTTGCTATTCAAGGTCTTTTATTGTTCCATAAAAATTTGATAATTATTTTGTCTATTTTATGAAAGAATGTTTCTGGGATTATGATGGGAATTACATTATACCTGTTTATTGCTTTGGGTAATATGGTCATTTTTAACAATATTAAGTCTTCTGATCCATGGATATGAAATAGTTTTCCATTTCCTTGTGTTCTCTTCAATTTCTTTTAATCGTGTTCACAGTGTATAAGTTCTTAGAGTTCACAGTGTATAAGTTCTTCACGTTGTTTGTTAAGTTAATTCCCAGGTGCTTTATTCTTTTTGTTGTGATTGCAAAAGTTATTGATTCTCTCATTTCTTTTTCTGAAGTTTTGTTGTTTGTATATAAAAACGCAATTGATTTTTGTACATTGATGTTGTATCTTGCAACTTGACTGTATTCATTTATTATTTCTAATATTTTCTGATGGAGTCTTTGAAATTTTTTATATAATGAATCATATCATCTGCAAATACTTTGAATTCTTCTCTCCCAGTTTGCATACCCTTTAATTTTTCCTCTTACCTAATTACTCTGGCTAGAACTTCCAGTACCATATTCAATAGCAGTGGCTACAAGGGGCATCCCTGATTTGTTTCTGATTTCAGGAAAGTCGGCTTCCTCTTATCTCCATTCAGTATGCTATTAGCTGAGGGTTTGTCATATATGGCCTTTATTATGTTGAGGTATTTTTCTTCTATACTGATTTTATTCAGTGTTTTGATCACAAATGGATTATGCAGGGCAAAATTGTACACCTGGAACCTATGTATTTTTTGCTAACCAATAAATTTCAGAATATAAAAACAATAATTAGAAAAATAGTGCACAGACTTTTCAGACACTACCTTAAGGAATAGATCAAGGTGAACTCCCCCAGTGATAAGATGTTGATATCTTGCACTCTCTGATATGATGCACGAATTAGGACACCTCACTTCTGTGGAATTCTTTCCTAAAAACCATAACCCCATTGTAACTATAAGAAACACATCAGACAAATCCAAAATGAGAGACATGCTACAAAATTCTGAGCAATAATCTTTAAAATTATCAAGATTATGAAAAGCAAGGAAAGACTAAGAATGTGGCAAAGACTGGAAGAAACTAAACTGAAAAGATAATATGAGTAAATGTAATGTGGCATCCTGGAATAGAAAGGGCATGAGTAGAAGTGGTGAAATCTGAATAAAACATGGAGTTTAGTTAATAGTAAATACACACACACACACACACACACACACACACACACACATCCACCCTCCCCCACACACATATTAGAGAAGCTATGAAGTGAAGAAATTAATGAATTTTGTCTCAAGGTATCAGGGAAAACTTCATGGAAGAGGTGAAGAGAGATGATCAAGTATTTAACAGTTGAACATAATTATGTGGGTTGAGGAATGGGGAAGAGGGCATTTCAGGCAGAAAAAAAAGCAGCAGTACCAGGCAAGAAACACTTGGGAGAGTACACACTCCAGGCTTTTCACTATTGCCGAAATGTCAAATGTGAAGAAGGGAGTGAGAAAATTTAGGGTCCCTAGCAATGGACTCAAATAGACTTCATGAAGGGCCTTATCTGGAATTTACTGTTTTTTCAGGACTTCAAACTGTTTTCTTTTTAAAATTTATTTTACTATCATTTTTTAGCTTCAGGTGTGCAATAGAATGTACTGCTTAGACATTTACGGACCTCATATAGTGATAACCCCAATAGGTCTATTTCCCATCTGATACCTTATATACGTATTGCAATACTATTGACTATCTTCTCTATGCTTTACTGTACATACTGTGACTATACACATATAGTTGTTTAGCAAGATTATTTAGGTTTCAAGTGTGCAAGTCTATAATACATCATGTATGTTTTGCGTTGTGTGATCATCAACCAGAGTCAGTTCTCCTTCCATCACTGTATGTATGTGTGTGTGTGTGTGTTTGTGTATGTGTGTAGGTTGCCCAGAAAGTATCCAACTAGGTGATTTTTTTTCATACAGCATGCATATATGCATATACATGCACACACATATATATTTATGTATGTATACATATATATATTTTATAGACACATATATTTATATGTATATATACATATAACTATATATATTTTGTATATGTATATATAAAGTAGCATTTGACATTAATCATTATTTTAGATTATTTTCAGGTGTACAACACATTAGGTAGGCATTTATATAATTCATGCAGTGCTTCTCCTCATAGGTCTAGTGTCCATATGATACCATGCATAGTTTTTATATTATTGATTATATTCTACATACTGTATTTTATATCCTGTGACTATTTCATGACTATCAATTTGTATTTTCTAATTCCTTCACCTTTCCACCCATCCTCTCATACCTGCTCCAATCTAACAACCATCAGTTTGTTCTATATATCAATTAGTATATTTCTGTTTTTATTTTTCTTTGATTTTGTTCTTTAGATTCCACATATAAGTGAGACAATATGGTATTTGTCTCTCTCAGTCTGACTTATTTCATTTAGCATAATAACAAATCAATGTTGTTGCAAATGATAAGATTTCATTTTTATTATGGCAGAATAATACTCCATTGTGTAAAAGTACCACAATTTCTTTATCCAATTGTCTGTTGATGAGCATTTAATTGATTTTCATATCTTGGCTATTGTAAATAATGCTATCATAAATATAGAAGTGAATATGGTTTTTCAAACTAGTGTTTTGAATTTTTTTTGGATAAATACCTAAGAGAGGAATTGCTAGATTATAAGGTAGTTCTATTTTTATTTTTTGGGGCAACCTTCATACTGTTTTCCATAGTGGCTTCACCAATTTGCAGTCCTACCAAGAGTGCACAGGGTATTCTTTTCTCTACATCCTGGCCAACACTTGTTTTTTCAAAAATATTTATTAAATTTATTGGGGTGAAATAATTTAGCAAGGCTATATAAGTTTTAAGTGTATGATTCTATAATATATCATCTATGTGTTGTATTGCATGGAGTCAGTTCTCTTTCACTCACCAGATATTTGAACCCCTCCCCCATCCATTTCCCTTCATACACTCTGGTAACCACTAAAGTTCTGTCCATGTCCATGAGTTTCTGTTTCTTTGTATGTTTGTCTTGTTTCTTTTATTTTTATTTTTTATGCTTTTAGTTTTACATCCCACATATGAGTGAGGTTATATTGTTCTTGTGTTTTTCTGTCTGACTTACTTCACTTAGCATGATAACCTCAAAATTCATCCACATGGTCACAAATGGCAGTATTTAATTTTTTCTTAGCCAAGTAGTATTTCATTGTGTATATGTACCACATTTATTTTTTATGCAATCATCTATTGATGGACATTTAGTTGTTTCCATGTCTTGGACACTATGAATAATGCTGCAATAAACATAGGGTACATATATCTTTAAGGACAAAAGATTTAAGAATTTTTGGGTAGAAACACAGAATAAGGATTTCTGGGTCATGTGGTAACTCTATTCTTAATTTGTTGAGGAACCTCTATACTGTTTTCCATAATGGTTATAGCAATTTACATTCCCACCAGCAGTGTATGAGGGTTCCTGTTTTTCCACAGTCTGTCCAACAATTATTATTTGTCTTATTGATGATAGCCATTCTAACAGGTGTGAGGTGATATCTCATTGTGCTTTTGATTTACATTTCCTTAATAGCAACTGAAGTTGAGCATTTTAAAATGTATTTGTTGGTCATTTTTATGTCTTCTTTAGAGAACTGTCTGTTCATGTACTCTGCCCATTTTTAATTGGATTGTTTGTTTTCCTTTTTGTAGTGTTATATGAGTTCTTTATACATTTTAGATGTTAGCCCTTTATCAGATGCATTGTTTACAAATATTTTTGTCCAATTTGTGTGTTTCCTTTTTATTTTGTTGATGGTTTCTTTTGACATGTAGAAGATTTTTAGTTTGATATAGCCACATTCTTTTATTTTTGCTTCTACTTACCTTGACTTTGAGGTCAAATTAATAAAATTTGGCTCTTGAGCCACTTTCCTTCCTCGGGCCCGCTCTTTGGAGTGTACTTCCTTTTCAATAAACTATCTCTTTGTTTCATCTCTAAAAAAATAAAATAAAACAAATTTCCCCCTGAACCCAAGGTCTATATGTTCAGTACCAATGTGTTACATGTAATTTATTGTTTTGGGTCTAGTGTAAAAGTTTTTGATCCATTTTGAGTTAATTTTGGAATAAGGTGACAGATTGCAGTTCAGATTTATTCTTTTGCAAATGGCTTACCAATATTCTCACCACTATTTCATAAAGAAGCTTTCTTTTCTCCACTGTAATACTTTTGATTCCTTGACAGAATTGTTTGTCCATATATATGAGGGTTTATTTCTGGGTTTTCAATTCTATTCCATTCATCTGTGTGTTTATTTTTCTGGCAATACCACACTGTTTTGATTATTGACATTTTGTAATATAAATTGAAGTCAGTGAGTTTGATACCTCTAGCTTTGTTCTATTTTATGTAGGATGGCTTTGGCAATTTGGTGTCTTTTTTGATTCCATACAATTCTGATGATTTTTTGATTTACAGGATCCAGCAGAAGTAACGCTAGGCCCTGTATGTGAATGTCTCACATGAGATGAACAGCAATTTGAATATTTAACCTAAAATGTCTCCTAAAGTGTGCTTGAGTGTGATATTATTATGCTACAGAATTACGTGTTTATGATTGTGCAGTAAAAGATTTGTTATGGATCACCAGCTCATAAAAAAGAGGCATTATTTGTGCCAGACCCCGTATTACTTGAAAGAATGTCTTGAGATTTCGATGGCCACTGCATTAAATTTGTATATTGCTTTGGGTAATATGGTTGTTTTATCTATGATAATTCTTCCAATCAATGAACTCAAAATATGTTTTCAATTTCTTTTAATAGTGTCTTACAGTTTTCAGTGCATAAGTCCTTCACATTCTTTGTTAAGTTTATTCCTAGGTATTTTATTCTTTTTGTTGTGATTGTAAAAGGTATTGTATTTTTAAATTTCTGAAGTTTCATTGTTAGTACATAGAAATGGAGTGGTTTTTGTACATTGATTTTATGTCCTGCGAATTTACTGTATTTGTTTATTGTTTCTAACAATATTTTGGTGGAGTCTTTATGTTTTTCTGTATAAAGGATCATGTCATCTGCAAAAAGTGACTGTTTAACTTCTCTCCCAATTTGGATGCCTTTTGTTTCTTTCTCTGGCTTAATTGCTTTATGCTAACACTTCCTGTTGGTCAAATTTTTGATGCTAGCCATTCTGAGAGGAGTGAGATGGTATCTCAATGTTGTTTAAATTTGCATTTCTTTATTAGTGATGTTGAACATTTTTTCATATGCTGATTGGCCATCTGTATGTCTTCTTTTGAGAAATGTCTTTTTAAGTCCTCTGCCCTTTTCTGAATTGAATTGCTGGGGTTTTTTTTGGTTTTGATTTGTATGAGTTTCTTATAAATATTGGACATTAACTCCTTATCAGATACATCATTGGAAAATATTTTCTTCCATTCAGTAGGATGTCTTTTTGTTGTGTTGTTACCTTTGCTGTGCAAAAATTTTTTGTTTGATGTAGTCTCATTTGTTTATTTTTTCTTTTGTTTCCCTTGTGTGAGTAGAAATATCATTCAAAATAATTCTAATGGTAATATCTGAGAGGCTACTTCCTATATTTACTTCTAGGATTTCTATTCTTTCAGGTTTTACATTTAAGTCTTTAACATATTTTAAGTTTATTTTTATATATGGCATAGGATGCTGGTCCAATTTTATTTTTTTGCATGTATCAATCTAGTTTGCCCAGCACCATTTATTGAATGGACTGTCTTTACTGTAATGTAAATTCTTGCCTTTTTAATTATAAATTAATTGGCCCTGTAAACATGGGTTTATTCTGGGCTCTACTCTATTCCCTTGATCTATGTGCCTGTTTATATGATAATAACATGTTGTTTTGATAACTGTGAGCTTGTCATATATTTGGATATCTGGTAGCATGATACTTCCAGCTTTGTTCTTCTTTCTCAGGATTCCTTTGGCTATTGTATGTCTTTTACAGTTTTATATACATTTTAGGATTATTTATTTTAGTTCTGTGAAATAATGTGATTGGTATTTTGATAAGGATTGCATTGAATCTATAGATTGCTTTGGGTAGTATGGACATTTTAACTACATTAATTCTTCCTATTTTCCATATTAATTCTTTCTATTCATGAACATGGTATGTATGTTTTCATTTGTATCTGCTTTAATTTCTTTCTTCTGTGTCTTACAATATTTTGAGTACAGGTCTTTTACTTCTTTGGTTAAATTTATTCTTAGTTCTTTTTTTGATGCAATGGAAAATGGATTGTTTTTTGAATTTCTCTTTCTGCTAGTTCATTATTGCTGTATAAGAATGCAAACAATTTCTAAATATTAATTTTGTATTCTGCTACTTTACTAATTTATTTATCAGTTCCAATAATTTTGCAGTGTAATCTTTGAGGTTCTCTTCACATAGTATCATGTCATCTGCAAATAATTACAATTTTACTTCTTCCTTTACTATTTGGATGTCTTTTATTTCCTTTTTTTTTTTTTTTTTTTTTTTTTTTTTTTTTTTTTTTTTTTTTTTTTTTTTTTTTGTCTTATTGCTGTGGCTGGGATTTCCTGTACTATGTTGAATAAAAGTGGTGACAGAGGCCATCTTTATCTTGTTACTGATCTTAAAGAGAATGCTTTTAGCTTTCCCACCTTGACTATATTATTAGTTGTGGGTGTTATATATACCCTTTAATATACTGAGATGTGTTTCATCTATTCTCACTTGGCTGAGAGTTTTTTTTTAACATAAATGGGTGTTGGAGTTTGTCAAATTCTCTTCTGCATCTATTAGTATAACCTTATAATTTTTATTTTTCATTTTGCTTATGTGCTGTATCATGTAAGTTGATTTATGTATATTGAACCAACATTGCATACCAGGAATGAATCACCCTTGATCATAGTGCACGATCTATTTCATGTACTGATTAATTCAGTTTGTTAATTTTTTTGAGAATTTTTGTATTTGTGTTCATTAGAGATACTGGCCTATAGTTTATTTAATTTTTTTGTTTTTTAATGTCTCTGTTTGGTTTTGAAATTAGGGTAATGGTGACCTCATAAGATGAGTTTAGGAGCCTCCCTTCTGCTAGGAATTTTTGAAATATTTTGAGGAGAATAGGTGCTAATTCTTTTATGAATGTTTGGTAGAATTCACCTGTGAAGCCATTTGGTCCAGAACTTTTGTTGGTTGGGAGGTTGTTGATTACTGATTTGATTTTGTTATTAATAATTGATCTGTTTAGATTTTCTTCCTTCTTGATTCAGACTTGAAAGATTGTAATTTTCTAGGAATTTTTCTACTTTTTCCAGATTGTTCAATTTGTTGGCATACAGTTGCTTGTCATATTTCCTTACAATTTTTTGTACTTCTGGGGTCACTTTGCCTCTTTCATTTCTGGTTTTACTTATTGGTGTACTCTTTGCTTTTTTCTTGATGAGACTGGTTAAAGCTTTGTCAGTTTTGTTTCTCTTTTTTAAAAAATCCAGCTGTTGGTTTCATTGATCTTTTGGGATTTTTTATTCTAAATGTCGTTCATTTCTGTTCTGATCATTATTATTTCTTTCCTTGTACTCTCTTTGGGTTTTGTTTCTTTTTGTTTTTCCAGTTCCCATAAGTGTAAGGTTAAACTTTTTATTTGATATTTTTCTTATTTCTTTAGGTAGGTCTGCATTGCTATGAATTTCCCTCTTTGGACTACTTTCACTGTTTCCAATAGATTTTGGGTCATTGGAATTTTATTTTTGTTTGTCTCAAGGTATTTTTGTATTTCCTTGTTGAAATAATTGTTGACTCATTTATTGTTTAGTATCATGTTATTTAGTTTGTATATATTTGTGTTTTTTAGTTTTTTTCCTTGTAATTTATTTCTAGTTTCATACCATTGTGGTCAGAGAAGATGCCTGATATAATTTCAATCTTCTTAAATTTACTGAGGCTTGCTTTGTAGCCTGAGATCGGGTTAATATTAAAAAAATGGTACATGTGCACTTGACGAGAATGTATATTCTGTTGCCTTGGAATGAAATGCTATAAAGAAATCAATTAAATTCATCTGTTCTAGTGTGTCATTTAAGATCATTCTTTCTGTGTTGATTTTTGTCTGGAAGATCTATCCATTGTTGTCAGTGGTACTATTGATCTTTGTATTTATGTTGGACAATACTTGCTTTATGTATTTAGGTGCTCCTATTTTGAGTGCATAAATGTTTATAAGAGTGGTGTCCTCTTGTTGGATTGATCCCTTTATTATTATGTAATGTTCTTCTTTGTCTCTTATTATAGTCTTGGTTTAAAAGTCTATTTTGTTCGATATAAGTGTTGCCACCCTAGCTTTTTTCTCATTTCCATTTGCCTGAAATATCATTTACCATCCCTTTGCTTTCAGTCTTTGTGTATCTTTCCAGATGACGTGGGTCTTCTGTATACAGCATATACAGGGTTTTTTTTTTATCTATTCAACTACACTATGTCTTTTAATTGGAGCATTTACTTAATTTACATTTAAAATGGTAGTTGATAGGTACATAGTTATCACCATGTTTTATTCATGGTTTTTATTTTCTTTTGTTTCATGTTTTTTGCTTGCTTCTGCTTAAAAGTGTTTCTTTTAACTTTTTTTTAAATTTTATATTATAAAACTTGCTTGGTGGCACTAAATTCCTGTATTTATTTGTTTGTTTGTCTGGGAACCTCTTTATCCCTCCTTCAATTTTAAATGATAGCCATGCTTGTTAGGGTAATCTTGGTTGTAAGCCCTTGTTTTTCATTACTTTAGATATTTCCTGCCACTCTCTTTTGGCCTGCAAAGTTTCTGCTGAAAAATCTGCTGATAGTCTAATGGGAGCTCCCTTGTGAGTAACTAGTTGTTTTTCTCTTGCTATTTCTAGGATTCTCTCTGTCTTTGCCATTTTAAATATGATGTGTCTTTGTGTGAGCCTCTTTGGGTTCATCTTGATTGGTACTCTCTTCACTTACTGGGCTTCTGTGTTTATTTCCTTTCCCAGGTTAAGCAAGTTTTTGGTCATTTTTTTCAAATAGATTATTGATTCCTTGCTTCCTCTTCTGCTTCCTGTACCCCTATGATATGAATGTTGTTATGCTTGATGTTTTCCCAGAGGTCTCTTAAACTATCTTCATTTTTTAAAGCCTTTTTTTTCCTGTTTCATTTGGGTGTTTTATTTTATTTTATTTTTTTGTTTGTTTGTTTTTTTGTATGTGGGTAGTTCCCTGGCTGGGAATTGAACCCAGGCCGCAGCGTTGAAAGCACCAGTGCCGAAGCCTTAAGCCACTACACCACCAGGGTACTTCCTCATTTGGGTGTTTTCTGCTACCTTGTTTTCTAAATCATTGACTTTATTGTCTGCTTCATGTAATTTGCTGTTAATTCCTTCTAGTGTAGTCTTCATTTTAGTTATTGTATTTTTTTCTTAAATTTCTGACTGGTTGTTTTTTTATACTTTTTATTTATTTCTTTATGGTGAATTATCTCTTTGTTGAAATCCTCACTAATTTCCTTGAGCATTCTTATAACTTGTATTTTAATCATTGTCTGGTAGGTTGATTACCTCCATTTCATTTAGTTCTATTTCTGAAGGTTTCTCTTGTTTTTTATTTGAGACATGTTTCTCTGTTTCCTCATTCTGGCTGACTCTTTGTTTGATTTTTATGTAGTAGGTAGATCTCTTACGTTTCTGAGTTTTTGTTTGATGGCCTCATGTAGGATGTGTCTTGTGCAGCCCAATGGCACAATCTCACTGCTTTCCTATGTGTATGTTCTAGGAGTGTCCCTTGAGTGTGTTGTGTGTGTTCTGCTATTGTAGTTGAGCCTTGATTGATTTTGGTGCATTTGTGGGTGAAATTGACTACCCAGATGACTGACTGTACAGATTATATCTGCTCACAGAGTATGAGCTGCTCTTTTGGGGGATGACCCCACAGATGCGTGCTCCCCACCTCCACCATGGGCTCTTGTGGTTTTTGAGAATGCCATTTGGGTGTATCACTTGTTAGGCAAATCAGGTAATACTCCAGTGTGGTCTGATGCTGGTCTCTTAGGTTTGTTGTTTCTGATGTCTCTTGAAAGGAGATCCTGTGCAGGCCAGTTTCATCTTTGTTTGTGACTGGTCTGGGACTATGTGGTAGAAGCCACAAAGCTATATTTGTTTGGCTACTGCCTGTGCTAGACCTGGAGACATGTGGGGGTGGCCTTGCCTGTCAACCGAGGCTGACTCGCACCAGTGTTGAGACTGGGGAAACTTACCAACAGGCTCAGGGTCCCCTAGGACTAGTGCTACCTTCCAGAGTTTCAACCATTGAAAGAGCCTCTTTACGTGTGTGGGCCACACTGGTTGACCCAATATTGAGACCATCTTCAGTGAGGCAGCCCTTGCTGGGTGTGCTGGTGTCCGAAGGAGACACAAGGTATGTTTGGTAGTTTTTAAAGATTTAATGCAGGTTCATTACTTGGGCCAGTGCTCAGGTTGTGACCATTTCTCAAAAAGCCCCAAGGACACTGCAGCCAACCACCCCTTGTCTTGAGGCAGTGCCTGGTCTGTGACTACTTTGAGAGTTGTCCTGGAAACACTGCAGCTGTGTGGAAACACTGCAGCTTGTCACTGCTCACCATGAGCTCATAGATCCCTGAGAGCTGCCCAAGAGAGGCTGCAATGCAGATTGTGGCTTGCTGCTCACCATCCAAAGTCCACTGGGCAGCTGCAAGTGTTCGTTGTTGTAAGAGTCTTCCTTAGCTTATAAGACAAAGCCATCCCCTCAGTTGCCAAGAATATTTGTGGCAATGCAGCCTTAGGTGGGTGGGAAAGGGTTCCAGGGAGTTATAAGGTGTGCGTGGTGATTTCTTTCCAAACTAACACAGTATTGAGAACTCTGTGGTCTGCTTCCTCTTGCCACTGACCTGCTGTTCCCCCAATAGCTGCTCAGGGTATGTGGCCAAGCAGGGAATGGTTTGCTGCTTGCCACCAAAATCTCCACAGGCTGCTGCAGGCACCTATGGTTGTAAAAGTCTGTAAAAATGTCTTCTACCATTAGTAGGGTGGTACTGAACACTCAGCAACCTAGAGCACCTTGGGAAATGTAGTATTAGCTGCATGGGGTGGAGACCCAGTGCATCACCAAGGTGGTATGTACACACAGATTTTATCAGACCAGTACTGTCTCAGATTTGGCCCTTTGGGGGAAAGTTGAACATAAATAAGATGGTGCCCTTCTGTAGGCTATACATGAGGCAGACTTCACAAGGGACAATGGGTCCCTGTAACCCTTACCTCCAAACCACACAGCTTAACCTCTCCCTGCATGTCTCTGGTACCTCCAGAGTTGCTGTCTCTCCACCAGAGACCAGGTGAGTGTTTATAAATTATTGAGTTTGTGTGCATGCCTTTTTAGGAGAGTATCTAGATTTCCAGCTGACTTCCTTCTCACTGAGATGAACAGACAGAATGCTTACAATTTTCCCTGCCAGATGTTATGGGAACTCCTCTTCCTAGCATAAGACTCCTGGGCTTAAGAACCCATTGTGGGGCTGCGACCCTTCCATCTTTTGGGGAGACTTCTGCCACTGAGTTGTACCTCCCAGTGTTCAACCACTATCTGTAGGTTTGGCGTCAGCCCATTTTGCATCTCCAGTCTTCCTACCAATCTTGATGTGGCTTCTTCTTTATATCCTTATATTGTAGAGGTTCTGTTCAGCTAGTCTTCCATTGATTCCTGAGTTTGATGTGATCCTGGGGAGTTATAAGCACAGTATCTACCTAATCCACCATCTTAGACTTCTCCCTCAAACTCATATGTACTTTTAAAAGTTTCATCTATGTTTCATAATGATGGTTATGAGACAAGTTAAGAAGAATATGGGAATACATTTCCTGGATGGATGGGTGGATAAATTTGATCACAAAGACAAAATATTAGGTAACTTCTATATAGAGACAGAATGGCTGGCAGGACAGAGATTTTTGTTATAAGGAAGGTGTTGGGGATGGGGAGTACAAGAAAATGAAGCTGTTGTCTATGCTGGATCTTAGAAAGGGCAGGTAGGGAGTTCCCTGGTGGTGTAGTGGCTTAAGGCTTTGGCACTGGTGTTGTCAAAGCTGCAGGCTGGGTTCATTTCCCAGCTAGGGAACTACCCACATACAAAAAAAAAAAAAAAAAAAAAAAAAAAAAAAAAAAAAAAAAAAAAAAAAAAAAAAAAAAAAAAAAAAAAAAAAAAAAAAAAAAAAAAAAAAAAAAAAAAAAAAAGGGCAGGTAGAGGACCCTTTCTGAAGCTAGAAAATGAATGAGATTGCTTAATAATAAATAAACTAAATAAACATGGACTTAACCTTAGGCAAGTAAGTACATATGAGGGGGGACCCCAAAAAACCCAAAGTTATAAAAAATTGCATATTTATTTTTACATGTTTAAACTTCAGTCACCTTTGAAGTACTCTTCATTTGATACAATACACCTATGGAGATACTTTTTCCACTGCTCAAAACAGTTTTTAAACTCATCAATTTTGCTGCCTTTTAGTACTTCAACCATTTTTCATTTCACCTCTTCCACATCAGCAAAATGTTTCCCTTTGAGGACTTTTTTCACCTGGGGAAACAAAAATGTCACTTGGAGTGATATTAGGTGAATGGAGAGGATGGGGTATGAGGGACATGCTGTTTTTGATCAAAACTGGTGAATACTCAGCATGATAAGGGCAAGTGTGTTGTCATGCCACATGTTGTTCTTATAAATCAGCCATCATGAAGTGGACAACATGTTGAAAGAGTCTCCAAAAAAAATCACTGAAATCAAATGCAGCCTCTCATAAGAATGCCAGTTGATACACTGATGCAGATGGATTTCTAGAAAACTCCCTAATGGGGGAAGTCAGTAGTACAAAGGGACTTCCCTCCAGAAGATAATTCCAGTATTTTTGGGTCATACCATATAGATTTTATTACCCTGAGGAGTAGTATAGGTTGAAAAGAGAAATAGAAAAAGTTAAAGAAGTGTTGATATATGGACACACAGAGAGAGATCCCAGGTTGTAGGCCAAGGTATAAATATTCAGTTAACTCATACACATCTGGAGGGCTATAGAAGTGGATGGTTAGGTACTGGTTTACTGAAGAAAGCAAGGAGTTTGCTTGGCAGGTCAAATGACTGGATGATTGCACTTTGACTCTTAGCCAAGTTGTGCTAGAGCTGGCTCATTCTGACTTATAAGAGCCAATTTTTAAATCCTCAGAAAATTTTGCAGTCCAGTTTTTAAACACAGCCATTATTAAATATTAAATTATATAAATTTAACAAACAAAACAATATTAAAAACTCAAAACTTATCTCTTAATTATTTGACTACAACTTCACTATTATGTATGTTCTCAAGATTATGTATATTTGTATGGCAGAAATGCTATATGAGTTCTGACAATTAAGTTCACAAACTGATGCTAGAAAATGTGCTACATACCTCATTGCTGAATATCACCTTCAATATACTCCCCTTGAAAATTTATGCACCAATGACAGTGCCAAGTTCACCCTTCAAAGCAATTTTGAAACTCTTTCTGGAATGACCATGACAATGGTCATTGTATTATACTTGGTGTCCTGAATGTTATCAAAATGTCTATTTTAAATATTTCTTTTATCTTTGGGTATGAAAAATGTCACTGAGAGTCAGATCAGGTGAGTGGGGAGAATGTTCTAATACGGTTATTTGTGTACTGTCTAAAACTCACTCACAGACAGTGCCTGTTTTGATGCAAGAGCCATGAGTTGTTGGCAAAACATTCAGGTACTTTTTGTCTAACTTTTTTACACGCCTTTTCAGCACTTCCAAATAGTAAACTTGGTTACTACTTGTCCAGTTGGTACAAATTCATAATGAACAATCTTTCTGATATAAAAAAAGGTTAGCAATATCATTGTGACTCGATTTGAACTGACAGACATTTTTGGTTGTGAAGAATTGGCTGACTCCCATTGTTCAGTTTGACACTTTATTTCAGGGTCATATTGGTACACCCGTGTTTCATCACCAGTGATAACACTGCTTAAAACACCATCTTGCCTCTGCAAAAGTTGTTGGAAAACTTTGACTCTTCTTTGATTTGTTCATTGGTGAGTTTCTTTGGGACCATTTTTTGCACACACCTTTTTAATGCCAAGATTTTCAGTTAAGATTTTCCTATTTTTCTCTATTAATGTTTACTTGTTCTGATATGATTCTCACAGTCAGCTGACAATTTGACAAATTTTTACAATGTTTTAATCACTTCTGCTCATTACTTGCCTCCCTGATCTCTCTTCATCAGTGACACTTTCTATCCCATCAGAAAAACATTTAATCCATTTGTACACTCCCATATTCTTCATGGCATTATCCTCATAAACTTTAACATGTCCCTGATTTCACTCCAAGGCTTGCCAAGTTTTACAAGAAATTTAATATTTCTTTGTTGTTTCAATTCAAGCTCTGACATTCTCATGATGGCATACAAAAACAAGCAACAACAATGAGGATCATCATTCAGTAAGACACCACCGCACGTCTATACAAACACAGCTGTGTGACAGATATACCAAGGTTATGAAACCTTACTGAGCTGTTTGTACAGTGCTGCCAACATAAGTACATTGTGACAAGATCATGAACTTAATTGTCAGATCTCATATAATTGTGTAGTATTACATATATCTTCCCAATTCTGTGTTCAGTGAAGTCAAGTTGGAGATTTGAGATTGGCCTTGGTGGGAGTATTTATACCATGAAAATCAGAAAGTACTACAAATAAGGGCTCCCCCTCCATATGTTTGCTAAATATTTAGTTTTAACCATTGGGGAAATGGTGTCCTGCCTCTTTCCCCTTAAGTAGAGTAGTGGTAAAGTCATGTTATTAGGTTGAACCATATGAAATTGCTGATGTTCCATCATTTTTAATCTATGAATATGACAATTTCATATGGTTCAAACTAATACAAAAATGTACCCTTTCTTCTGGGCTAACTGAACATTGAGCTATGGCACATGGGTTTGTCTAAGTTGGCACTGACTATATTTTATCTCCTTTATTTTTCTTGGCTTTTAAAGATCCATATGAAATGCGCAATCCTATGTGGGAGCTTTGTATTACCTGTGGTAGAGACTGTTAATTGTCTCCCAAACATGTTCCTCCTTTTTATGGAATCCTGGTTCTTACATTTCCCAGCCACTCTTGCTGTTAGGTGTGACCATACTAAGTTCTGACCAATAAATTTTAAGCAGAATCAGTACATGCAACTTCTAGGAAGTGTTCTTAAAGGAAGGCAGCATTCACTTCTCATTCTTTTTCTACTTTCTTTTGGATGGAATTGGATCATTATGGCTAATGCCCCAAGCATCGAACCAGGGCCATAAATTGAGAATGAGAATGGAAGCAACACAGAAGATGGAGAAACAAAGTAGGATTTTATGTCTCTCACACAATGGGGTTATAATATTAATTGTACTTGAACATGAAAGGAAACTAAGCCTCATGTTGTTTAAGCCACTATGATTAATACTTACTGTCCATTTCTATTTTTTCATGCAAACTTAATCCTGACCAGAAATTGCCTAGTAGAGCAGTTTTGAGGATTCACATGATAATGCAGCAGTTACCAGTGTTCAACCACACAGCATTTGCATAATATGTATCTAATATTACTAGGAACTCACCTTGATAACAAAGAGAGTTGAGCATTATTAACTTTGTTTGACAATAATGCTAGGGTATGAAGAGAGGCATTACCAAGTTCATTGTAGTAGACTTACACTCATATAGGCAGGTAACGTATTCTTTTAAGACAGATATCAGCATCTAAGGAAGAAGAGGCTCCCATGTAGTACCTGGAAGGTACCAGCACATTCTGGTGTATTATTTATGTATGAAACTGAGTGCTAGTGCAGAAGAGGTCTACTGCTGTGGTAGTGATGGCATTAGCAGTATTATGGAGGTGAAGCACTGTGACAGCAAATAGCAGTAGATTTTTGGGGTAGTGACAATGTGGTTGGTGCTGAGGACAGTGTTCAGGATCTGGTTTCCCAGGAACCATGTGGAAATAAGGCCTAAGGCAAAAATTTCAAAACATCTTAAGGAACCTTCCTCTTCTTATCCTTCACTACAGCTAACTTAAACCAGAAGGAGGGATTTGGATAGGGCTAGAATTCCTTTAATGTTTCAAGTGGGAACTGAGCCAGAGAAAGATGATTTTGTTACTGTTTCTCATGTGTGACTGTATTCTGCCTTAGGCTGGTGGTCTGGGGAATACCTGTTGCTCATAAATCCAGAAATGACCAACTAAAAATGAACTATGGATCAGGATGTTTATGTAGACATGTAATCTTTGAAGTTAAGGGCATGAAGAGAATTTCCACACTCTTACAGTCTGCTAAAGAGGCACCAGCCCTCTTTGATGTAATTCTGATATAACTGGTTTACTGTGCAGTATTCACTTAGTAGAGGTATCAATAAACAAAGTTTTCATGCTTTCTGACCACTTAGCCCAAATTTCCTTTGTTGAGTTCCTCTTTTGTATTCATAAACTTCTGGTTCTTTTCAGTTAGTAAAATTTAGTTTATTAAAAAATTCCAATCTCATATCTGATTCAAAGATTTCTGTCCAAATGGATGGGTAGGAGAAGTAGGAGTAAATTCAGAGGTGTAATATTTTCCTACTACACTCTTTTTTACCCTTCTGCTTATAATTTAGTTCCTCTGATATTGCTCTCTAGTTGTCTGTTACATGAGGTCTCTGGTCTCATTCTGGTTAGATTTGCTTCTAGCTCTTGCTGTTTGTATGGGCTGTGGGTCTACTTTCTCTGCACACAGGTAGCATATATGGCTTATATGGGACTGGTGGCTAGCTTCATTACTGTTTCTCCTGTTATTGACAACATTCTTATAGGAGGGAAGCCTAGTATCTCACAGTCATAACCAGAAGTCCATGTGCTCAATCTCTTCACTAGGTGCGTTTCCATGACTGTTGACACTGAAGCTGTCTGGAAAGCACTAAGGCTCCTGTTCTACTTTTTGTTTCTACACATAAAGCTGGAAAACTTGTGGGGGTTTTTTTCTGTGACTTTCAAGGGCAACAGCAAACTAGGATGGGACTATCATCCTCTTCTCCTCCAAGTTACATTACACTATAATGTTTTCATATTCTAACTATTTCAGAAAGTTACCTGCCTTCAAAAATCTTCAGGTTAGGAGCAGGCTGTAATATTCACATACACCTTCTACCTTTAGGGAACATATATTGTGTTCTCTTAAGGATTCTCACCTTGTTCAACCCAAATATATGAGGATATGTAAGCAGAGTCTGTAACTCTTGAAGAATCATGCTGAGAAGCAAGACATCAACTTCATTTGGCTTTGGTAGAGGGAAGAGAAAAGCCTCTTCTTCTTTTCTACCAGGCTGAAAACACCAATAACTTGCTCTTCTCCCTTGTTCTAGGCCTCAGGGAAGTAGACTGAAGATGGAGTGTGGTAGAACAAAGTACATGACAGTATGTCTAATAATACTTAAAGAAACTCACTCATTCCATTTGTTGGTGGCTCTCTTTAGAATGAGAGTCTAGGCTATAAGACACTTCAAGTCTGAAGCTAGAATGCTGAGTTCAAATCTTGACTCTTCCACTTAAAAACTGTGTGTCACTGGGCATCTCACTTAAGTTTTCTGTATTTTAGTTTCCTCATGTCTAACATGGGGGTCATAATAATACCTATATTGATAAGAATATTATGAGGAGTAATTGGATTAAGGTTTGTAATGTATTTACTGCAGTGCCTGGTACATAATAAATGTCCCCCGAAGTGTTATTGTAGTATTATCATTGTTATTATTATTATTCACCTTCAGCTTTGTACTCCAGTCACCATTTTGGGGACAATAAGAGAAGTTTCCTTCAACATTCTGTTATGTTTAATGGATGGCTCACGAAACCAACCTACAAATAAGGAAGGACATTTGGAATTTCTTGTAGTAACATTTCTATTAATAGTTAAATTGAAGCTGAGCAAAGAAACAAACTCACTATATCTACTTGAATGTCCCATTAGAAGGACCTGGAAAATAAGCTTGGATGGGTCCATTCATTCCTAATTACTAAATTAAGCAGGCTCCTCTTTTGGCAGAGGAGATTCTGTGTCAGAGGAATATTTATTCTAATTAGAAGTCAACACATTCTTAATAAATAGTCCAAATGCATGAAACTGAATTATCATGTTGCATAAATTCTGGAAGTGGTTCTCTAACTTTCCACTGGATGAAAAAATCTTTTTAAATTAATATATTAAATAACATTCTGTAAATATCTCACATTTTTTAAATTTACTTCTGTTAAGGAATGTCACACTTAAGTGCTTGGAAAATGAAATACCATTGCAAATAATGGAAAAATTGTGGATGTATTTTATACCTATCTTTCTTGAATCAAATAGTCTCATAAATACAGTCTTTAAGAGTGTTGGTAAGGAGTTAACATAACTGTATAAGCAATTAGCCTGACCTTTAAATGTAATTTATTTTCAATTTGCTCAATCCTTTTAAAATTAAAACTAGCACATCTGAAGGAGAATGAAATCCTACTATAACAGGTGTCTAATCATATCAGATTCTTCCTGTCAGTGACCTCTTTATTAAAAGTTACTTTGTTTCAAGGAGAATAACCTGATTAAGGCAGTGGGATGCCTTTGGAAGACTGAGGACAGTGGGGAGAGGATGGTATTTTTTTCCTGTGAGCAACTGCTTTTATGGATGAAATCAAAGAATATTTATGAGCATTTCTTTTGTATTTGAAAAGCTATAGTAAGATGCAATCTTTTCTTGTGTTTATAAGGGTTACTTGTTTCTGTTGTTATGTAGACCCAGGGACAAGTGGGTCATCAAGCTGGTATATATTGTGATGCACACATTATTTAGCCTGTTACCATTTTCATATGCAGCATTCCTAATTTAGTGACTATTGAGTGGAAGAAAAGAACCTTTGAGACACCACTTAAATACAGATTCACTAGGTAGAAAAGAGCTTTTAATATTTGGCCTGTGTCAGGAAACCTAATTCTATTAAGCCTTGAAAAAAGACATAATTAAAAAACAAAACACTCTATACTCTCTTGATGAGTAGTTTGACTTGCTTTATCTTGGTTTTATCTTTTGGTTTCTATATCTTTTTCTCTAACTAGCCATCTCACTGCCTCAGTTAAATTTCTACATTTTCTAGGAAACTATCCTAATACACTCTGTTGACAGTGACCTCTTTCCCCTCCCAAATGACCACTTATAGCTTATGTCTATCAACTGGCCACTAATCTTAATGAATTTTTCATAACTCCCAATCAACCTAAGAACTCTTGGCAGGCAGGTCAAACCAGGCCAATTCCTCTTTGTAGTAAGTTTGAAAGCATGTGGGGGCTGATTAAGGAAAAAATGTATGACTACAAGGTGACAGTAACACATAGTTAGATTAATTTGGGTTTCACTTTGACAGGTTATCATGGTGGGAGTAGAAGAGAAGTCACTTACAGCATGAGAATGCCTTAAGACTACCGTATAGGAGCGATTACTCAGAAAAAGAGGTCGGGGAGGATGGCAAGGAACTAACACGAGAAAGGGGAATTAGAAAAGGAGTTTATATGTCCAGGTGATGCTGCTCAGCAGCATAAAAGGGGATCTCTGGGCCAGATATTTCTGAAGGGCAGCAGCAGCTTGTGCTATTTTACAGATGTAGGGTTTATCTTATCTATGCCTAGCATATGTTAGGAGCAGTTTTGCAGGGTATGCAAAACAGGTTGGCTTGAAATGCCTAAAATTATGCCTAATTAGGCTATATATAAAACAATTGTGTATGTGAAAATTTGAGTTTGGTGTCTATTGGGTTTTTAACTAATGGATCCCAGCCTGCTATGAAGAAGTCAGAAACATAAGGCTAATATACAGAGGCCCTCTTTGGCTCATTTATATAACATTGTTCATTGGTATTGAAGGCTATTACTTAATGACTGAAACAAAAATCTGAATTTATTGCTTCTTAAGCAAGGGAGAGCTTTACTTACAAGTTATAGATTATCTGAGAAAAGCAGAGAGTTTACTTTATGTAGGGTTTTGGAAAATGGGATTCAGGGATTAGTGAACTTCAGAAGCAGAAGTGTTAAGGGACTTTACATCTTTAGCTATGGCAACATGATTACTGAAATATATCTGCTGTTGACTGGCTGACTTTTTCAAACATGGGACTACTACTGAGTGGTGAACTTTCTGAACCATAATTGTTGGTACAAAATGTCACTGATGAAAGAAATAGGTTTAAGACTGGCTCTGTGGTTTACTTGTTGCTGTAGCCAAAGAACAAATAAATTTTTTCTTAGAAGAATAGAAGATTTTTATTCTCATCACCTAGCACAATGTTTTGCAAGCAGGGAACACTCAGTAAGAACTTGAACAATAAATGAGCAGCATAAGTGTATTATTGAAAACATGTTAGCTTCTACTTTTCTTAGTGTTGAAGCCCCTTCCTGGGTTTTAAATGTAAAGCAATAATAGTAATTACCACATGTCCTTATCTTTTTTCTTTCCAAACAAAGCACTTTCACATTCACCATCTATCTCATTTGATACTCATTTTATATTCAAGGCTGGGAAGGGTAAGAATACTGCTATCTCCATTTGTGAATGAGAGGTGAAGTGAAATGTCCAAGGTACTAAGTGTTGGATCTTTGCGCTCTACATTTCTTGGCCTCTTTAAAAAAAGTGTAAGGCCAATAGGACAAAGACTCTCATTTGCTGTGCAGAGATATTGGTCTTTTCACTCTCAGGTGACACAGGGCCTGGAGTGGCCAGAATCCTGGCCCATTCCTCTGGCTGAAAGTAGTCTGATTCATTTTCTTCAGTGAACTGACAAACATTTTTATTTTCTATGTGTGTCCTGATGTAAAAATGTGAGAAGCACTTCATGAGAGTGCCATTTAATATACATGTGGGCCTGTCTGTATAGGCTGTACATAACTCATCAGAATATGTGTGAGTTTACAAAGGTCTTCCATACATGTTAGAATTTTTTTTTAATTCTAACACTAAGCCTGTTATGTAGACAGGACACAGATTAGTATTACTTAAACTTGTATTAATAAAATAAAAGAATAAACAGTTTGGAAAAGAGAATTAATGAAGAAAACTTTAATTTTATCATTTCAAGTAATCACTTATAATTTTGGCAACTTTTTATAAAACAGAAATATCATTTTCTAACATAATTACAATAATACTATACACACAGTTTACTATCTGGTCATAGCTTAAGAGTTTTTTCATGTTAATATAACAACTTTATTATTGTAATTTTTAATGGTTCCAAAATATTCAACCAAGTAAATACACCATAATTTACTTAGTTTCTCTATTTTTGCTTCCATCTTTCTGTTATTGTATATTTTTTCACAATGATCTTTAATTGTGGGAAAATGACCCTCTACCATCAAATTTTGGATCCCTTCTAGAGTTATAGAAATTAATTTTAGTTGTTCAATTTTAAAAATTAAAGACTTTTATACATAAAGGCAAATTGTTTTCCAAAAAGATGGCTCCAATTTGCATTCCCACCATGAATATCTCAGAGTGATCACAATTTCGTGGGGCATACATACACTGTCACCTTATTTTCCAGTTCAATGCATTGAGGCCTAAGGTCACACAGCTACTAAGTTTCCCAGCTGGTAACTTTTGTATTTATCAATCATATATAGTGGATGCTATTATATATGCCAGGCCATCTTCTAAGAACTTTAAAAAATATTAACTCATTTTAGAAGAAATGATTCAGGAGGAAGTCAAGATGGTGGTCAGAAAGATGATTCCTGAAACCTCTCCTGGAATATACGGTTGAATAACTGGGATTCAATATGGGAACCCATGAGTGGCACAGTTTCAGCTGAGAGATCCACACAACACAAGAAAACACCTGAAGGTGAGAGAAAGAAAGATGAAAGGGAGAAGAAGGAGGGAGCAAAGCAGGGTAGAGTAGAGATGCATGGCTGTGGATTGTGATCCATCCTGAGCTGACTGAAGGAAGTAGGAGGGAGCCAAAGTATACTGGCCACGGAGGAATAAAATCCTGCATGGATGGGTAGCTGAATGGTGAGAGGAGCAGGGAGAAGGTGGCTGAAAACCTGTGAGACCGTGAGTGAGTTGGACTGAAAAGCAGTATGTTAGGGCCCCTGCTGGATTTCCACACTTTGGGTGGGTCAGAAGCAAAACAAATCCTCTGAACTGCCCTAGGCAAGAGTAGGGTCCTCAGCTGCACTGTCTTTCCCATGACCACAGGTTGACGCTGGGTAATTTCAAAACTAAGAGCAAGCTGCCATGGAAATGCTGAAATGCTAAAACACAGTCCTGGGTGAAACATGGGCCCAGGAATAGGAAAAAACTTTGAGTGTCAAGCATTCAGTTTCCTACCAACATGATTACAGTCCACTCTTGCCTTTCCTTGTCTTGCACATGCCTCACTTCAAATCTCAGGGCCTCCTTGATGACCAGGCTAGTGTTGTAGTGGAGTCAGCAACCAGAGGAGCTACCACAGGAAACAAAGCGACCACATCACCCCAAACTTAAGCAGAAACTTCAGACTCTGAAACTCTGAGCCTGGCTGCTTACTGAAACTTCTTCCCAAAGATTGTACCTACAGTGCCACATAGTCTGTGGTCCGCAGCCAGTGAAAATCAAGAGAAAAATATTGGAAGACAATATAGGGATACCAAGTGGGAAGAGAAGGAAAGAAAGACCTCTGTATATCTGCAATGGGAAAAGCCCTTATGCTTAGAAAAAGAAACACATAAAATAGAATGAGTACCTTAGAATTTAAAGCTGCTCAGAAAAAAAATGAAAAATATCCAGAAAAGAAACTTATACACTTGGATATATATGATCTAAATGACACAAAATGCAAGGATGCAGTTCTTAAAACTCTCAGAGAATTGAAACAATATTGGCAGAGCACCCTGACTCAGATGAACAATCTCAGAAAGAAAATCTGTGAACAAAAGCAACATTTAAAAAAAGAAATGAAAAATGTTAAAAAATCAAATGGAAATTTGAGAGGTAAACAATGCAATAAGAGAACTGAGAAATGAACTATCTACCATAGGAAACAGGGCCAACCAAATGGAGGGAAGAATTAGTGACATCGAAGATGAGAGCATGGAAATGACACAGAAAGAAGAAGATAGTGATTCAGTCAAAAGAACTGAAAAAATTCTACAATACCATATGACTGCACTAGGAAAAATATTAGACTAATAAGATTAACAGAAGGGACAGAACAGAACTCTACAAAGAGTATACTCAAACAAATAGTAAAAGGGAATTTTTCAAACCTATGGAAAGATCTGGAACCCCAAATTCAAGAAGAAAATAGGTCCCCTAGCAACCTAAACCCCAGAAGATTTTCTCCAAGAAACATTATACTGATGATGTCAAAAATCAAAATAAACAGACAATTCTCAAGGTAGCAAGAGAAAAAAAGCTATAACCTTTAAAGAAAGCTCATTAAGTTATTATCAGACTTCTCAGCAGAAACTTTACAAACCAGAAGGGACTAGAATAAAATATTCAAAATATTAAAGCAGAGAAACTTCCAACCAAGAATAAATTATCCAGCAAAATTATGTAGAAGAAATGAAAACCTTTTCAGACATACAGATGTTGAAGAAATTTTCCCACACGAGGCTGGCACTTCACAAAATACTGAAAAAGCCATTCAACCTGCAACAAAAAATCAAAATAAATGAGAGAGTTGGGACAAAAACAACAATAAAAAATAAAATAAATAAAATAAATAAAAATGACAGGAAGTAATGGCCACAGGAAATCCCCACATATATATCAACACCCTAAATGTAAATGGACTGAATTCACCAATACAAAGACACATAGTAACAGACTGGTTTAAAAAACAAAACCCCATCAATAAGGTGTCTCCAAGAGATGCAACTCAGCATCACAAACAATCACAGACTCAGAGTCAAAGGATAGAAAACAATACTCAAAGCAAGTAACAACCACAGTAAAGCAGAAGTTGCCATAATGATATCTGAAGAAAAAGACTTTAGGATAAAAAAGGTGAAAAGAGACAAAGATGGGCATTTCATAATGATAAAAGGGAAAATTCAATAAAAAGAAAACATGACACTCATATATATATATATATATGTTCCCAATGAGGAAGCAGCAAAATTTACAAAGCATCTACTAATATATCTAAAAGGAGAAATTGACAAAAATACAATTATAGTAGAGGACTTAAACACCTACTTAACAGCCATGGTCAGATCATTTAAACAGAAAATTGATAAGAAAATATCAGCTTTAAATGATATATTACAGCAAATGGACATAATTGACATTTGCAGAACAAATCATGTGACAACATAAGGCTATACATTCTTTTCTAGTGCACATGGAATATTCTCAAGGATAGACCATATGCTAAGATACAAAACTAGCCTCAGCAAATTCAAGAAGTTTGAAATCACACCAAGTGCATTTATAAACCACAAAGCATTGAAATTGGAGATCAACTTCTCAAAGAAAGCAGAAAAAAGTCACATATACATGTAGATTAAATAATATCTTATTAAAGAATGACTGGATCAAAGAAGAAATAAGAGATTAAAGATACATAGAAACTAATGACAATGAAAATAAAATGTATCAAAATTTTTGGGACCCAGTGAAAGCAGTAATAAGAGAGAAATTCATATCATTACAGGCCTATCTTAAAAAACAAGAAAAATCACAAGTAAACATCATAACATCCCATCTTAAAGAACTGGAAAAAGAAGAACAGAAAGCATCCAAAGTCAGCAGAAGAAAAAAAATAATAAAAATTAGAGCAGAGCCAAATGAAATTGACAACAGAAATTGAGAACAGATAGATAATAGGAAAATTATTGCTACCAAGAATTGGTTCTTTGAAAAAAAATCAATAAAATTGACAAACCCCTGACTAGGCTAATCAAAGGATGAAAAGAAAGGACACCAATATCCAAAATTAGAAATGAAAAAAAAAAAAAAAGGAAATTACAACTGATACCACAGAAATACAAAGGATTATAAAAAAAATATGAAGGGGTTTATACCACCAAATTTAACAACCTAGAAGCAATGGACATGTTTCTAGAAACATATAGTCTACTTAGACTGAACCAGGAAGAACTGGAAAATCTAAATAAACCAAGTAGACCAATCAATAGTAAAGAAATTGAAACAATCATCTAAAACTCCCCAAAGGCAAAAGCCCCAGACCAGATGTCTCAACAATAAATTTTGTCAATCATTCTAAGAATTAATGTCTATTCTCCTCAGAGTCTTCCAAAAAATTGAAGATGAGGAAATACTTCCCAACTCATTCTATGAGGCCAGCATTACCCTGCTGTTTAACCTTCAGCTAATACCATACTGACTGGGGAAAAGATGAAATCCATTCCCCTAAAATCAAGAACAAGGCAGGGATGCCCCCTATTGCCACTTCTTTTCAATATATTACTGGAAGTTCTAAACAGAGCAATGTGGGAAGAGAAAGAAATAAAAGGAATTTCAATTGGAAGAAAAAAAATCAAACTCTCACTATTTGCAGGTGACATCCTGTATATAGAAAATTTGAAATACACCACCAAATATTAGAAAAAATAAATGAATACAGTAAGGTTGCAAATCACAAAATCAATGCACAAAAATCAATTGCATTTTTATATACAAACAACAAAACTTCAGAAAAAGAAATGAGAGAATCAATAACTTTTGCAATCACAACAAAAAGAATAAAACACCTGGGAATTAACTTAACAAAGAACATGAAGGACTTATACATTGCAAACTTTAAGGGATTATTAGAAGAAAATGACGAGAACACAAGGAAATGAAAACTATTTCATATCCATGGATCAGAAGACTTAACATTGTTAAAATGGCCATATTACCTAAAGCAATATACAGATTTAATGCAATACCCATCATAATTCCACAAACATTCTTTCACAAAAGAAACAAAATAATTATCAAATTTTTATGGAATGACAAAAGACCTTGACTAGCCAAAGCAATCCTACCAAAAAAAAAATAATAATAAAGTTGGAGATATTAAGCTCCCTGTTTTCAGTTTATACTACAAACTGTCAATCATAAAACTGTTTGGTATTGACAGAAAAACAGACACACAAACCAATGGAACAAAATTTTAAAAACCCAGAAATAAATTTACAAATATATGAACAAATAATATTTGATAAAAGAGCAAAAAATATACAATGGGGAAAAGAAAGCCTCTTCAGTCAATGATGCTGGAAATGTTGGAAAGCCATGCAAAAGAATGAATCTGAGCTGTGAACAGTCACCATATACCAAAATTAACTGAAAATGGATTAAAGAACTCCACCTAAGACCGAAAACAATAATCTGTATAGAAGAAAACATTGGAATTAAACGTATAGAACCCAGGCTCAAGAAGGACTTCATAGACCTGACCTGAAAGGCAAGGGAATAAAGTAAAAATAAATAAATGGGACCATATCAAAGTAAAAAGCTTCCACACAGCAAAAGAAACCATTAACAAAGTAAAGAGACAGCCAACAGAATGGGAGAAGATATTCGCAAGCAACACATTTGATAAGAAACTTGTAGGACTCAACAACAAAAAATAATCCAAATAAAAAGTGGGTAGAAGTCCTCAAGAAACACTTCACTCATAACGACTAACAAATGGCCAACAGATACATGGAAAAAGTTCAACTTTACTAGCTATTGGGGAAACACAGTGAGAGAGCACGTCACAGCTATTAGAATGGTTATTATGAATAAGACAAAGAATAACAAATGCTGGAGAGGATGTGGAGAAAAGGGAACCCTTACACACTGCTGGTTGGAATGCAAATTGGTACAACCAGTAGAAAGGACAGTGTGGAAGATTCTCAGAAAATTGGTTATGGTGTTACCATATGACTCAACAATCCCCTCTCTGGATATTTACTCCAACAATTTGAGAACTTTAGTTCCCAAAAACTTATGTACCCCAATGTTCATTTTGGTGATGTTCATGGAAGCCAGGTCATGGAAACAACAAAAGTGCCATTTTATAGATGTCTGGATAAAGAAGCTGTGGTACATAAATACAATGGAATATTACTCAACTATAAGAAAAGATGAAATACTGCCATTTGCGATTTAATGAATGATCCTTGATATCATCATTCTAAGTGAAATAAGCTAGACAGTAAAATACCAAGAATTATATGACTTTACTCATATATGAATTATAAAACTGAAAGAAACCAAGAAATAAAAACTCATGGATAATCAATAGTTTAGTGGTTACCTGAGGGTAAGGGGGAGGGGGTGGGGGTGGAGGGAAGGGAAGTAAATTATATGGCAATGAAAAGAGAACTCGATCTGGTTGGTGAACACATAATGCAATACGTAGATGATGCACTGTAGAATTGTATACCTGAAATCTATGTAATTTTTGCTAACCAACGTGATCCCAATAAATTTAACAATAAAAAATTAACTTTTCAACAAAAAGTTATGGGACCTGAAACAAACATGTAAATGTGACTTATAGACAGGTGAAAAAGCAATAAATTGAAATTGTTTTTGAGGGGGCCAAAATGTTCAATTTAGCAGACTGATACTTGAAAGAAGCCATTGTGAACATGTTCAAAGAACCAAAGAAGAGTATATTTAAAAAAGTGAAAAATCATCATTATTACAATGATTAATCAAATAGAGAATATAATTAGAAATGAAAATTATGACAAAGAACCAAACAGAATCTCTGGAATTGTAAAGTCTAATTACAAAAATTAAAAAAAAAATAATATGAGAAGTTGAAGTACAGATTTTATTTGGTAGAATTAAAAAAGTTAGTCAAGTTAAGAATAGATCAATGGAAATAACAGAATCTTAAAAACAAAATGAAAAAGAAAAGAAAAACAAAGTAAAATAGACAGAGCCTCAGAGACCATAGGACACCATTAAGTGTAGCAACATACACACAATGAGTGTTCCAGAAGGAAAGGAGACAGAAAAGAAAATATTTTAATAAATAAAGAGATTAATGAATTCTTCTAGGATAAATTCATGGAGAGCCACACCCAGACACACCATATTCACACTGTTGAATGACAGACAAAAAACAAATTCTGAAAATAGTAAGCAAAAATGACTTACTACGTAAAAGGTAACCAAAATAAGATCATGAGCCAACTTCTCACCAGAAATAGTGGGAGACAGAAAGCAGTGAAATGATATTTTCAAAGTACTCAAAGAAAACAAAATGTCCATGACAAACTGTATACAGAGTTTTTTTTTTCCAAAATTGAAGGTAGAATAAAAGATATCTATATATAAAAAAAGATTTTATTGCTAGAAATTCTGCCTTACAAGGAGTATTAGAGTAAATTCTTCAGGCTAAAATGAAGTAACACCAAATCTTAAATCAAATACATGCGAAGAAACAAAGTACATAAATATTTTTATATACATATATATTCTTTTTTTTCCTGAACTGATTTAAAAAAATAATTGCATAAAATGCTAATTATAAAATTGTATTGTTGGAATTAAAACATATGGAAATGCAACATATATGACAAAAGAGGAGACAGGGAATAGGTCTATTTTGGAACAAGGGAATGACACCAGACAGTAACTCAAATCTACATAAAGAAATGAAGAGTACAGGAAATAATAAATATAAAGGTTAATATTAAAGACGATACAACTGTATTTTTCTCTTCTATTCTCTTAAATTCTTTAATAAACAAAATTTATAAAGCAATAATTATTGCACTGTATTTTTGCTTTTATAACATATGCAGGTGAGATATATACAACACAAAGGATGGGGAATGGAAGGGAGCTATATTGGAGCAAAGGCTCTATATTTTATTAGAATTAAGTTAATATAAACATGTAAGTAGATTGTGCTATCCTAAGATGTATATTGTAAACCTTAGAAAAACCACTAATATAGTAACTAAAAAATGTATTTAAAAACCATTAAAGAAATCAAAATTGTATTTTCTATAATATTGACTTAAGAGAGAAGGTAGTAAAGGAGTAATTGAGGCACAGAAAAGATATAACATATAAAAAACAAATTAAAAAGTAATTGCAATAAACATAAATAGATTAAATGTATCAATCAAAAGGCAGAGATCATTAAACTGTAATAAAAAACAAGATCCAACTCTATGCTGTCTACAAGAGATACATTTTAGATTCAAAGATCCAAATAAATTGAAAGTAAAAGAATGAATCACTATATATGGTGAAAAAAGGAGATGACTTTGGGCAGTGAACACAGAGTGTAATATCCAGACAATATATTTAGAACTGTACACTTAAAATCTATAAACTTATTAACCAATATCACCCCAGTAAATATAATAAATTTTAAAAAAATGAATATAAAAAGGCCAAAAGAAGTGGAAAAAGCAATACTTTTCAAATAGCAACATAAGAGAGCTGAGGTGGCTTTACTAATATCAGGAAAATAGAATTTAAAACAACAGAAAAATGAGCAGGTTACAAAATGGTACAGTAGATAAATGCTGTGCTTGACTCCTCCTATGACCACATTAAATTACAACTAAATTATAAAAAAATCAATCTGGAGAAACATCTGAAGTCTAACTGAACAGAAGTTTTATAACTAAGGCTGTAAGAAGCCACATCAAGATTGGGAGGAAGGATGGAGGCATAGAATAGATGGCTACACATTTTCATGTTACAGTTGAGAATTAGGAGGGACATCTCAGCCCTGGAGGACTCTATCTGGGGGAGCAAGTATCCATAGTCCCACACTAGGCTTTTCAACCTGGAATACCAGTGTGGAAAGAGCAGCTTCCTCATCTGACTATGAAAAACAGTGGGGATTCAACTGCCCAGTGGGACAGAAAGCGGGGAAACCCAGACAACTTCTAAAAGGGTCTATGCACAGATTCACTCGCAGTCTGGGCTCTGGCAGAGCGACAGTGACTCAAGGGCATGATGAACATACTGGGAAAGACTGAGTCATGTGGCTTCAAGGAGAAGACTGGAAAGACAGTTGCCATTTTTTCCTGCATGAAATCCTCCTCTTATGCAGCTGGCAGGTTAGTGTCATTTTTCCTTTGTTGAGCCCTCGCCCATATGGCCAAATCTGAATCTGCATTGACCTGGTAAACTCCTCTCACTCTACCAGCTTGCTCCATCCTGATAACTGCCTGAGACCCCACCACACCCAACTCATTCAATGCCTGAGGCACTTTCTCAGTGAACATCCAGCCTTGTCTGCGTTGAACTCTTGGGCAACATTTAAGTGTCCATGGACCCCAGGCAGAAAGCGGCTAGTTTTATTGTGCTCTGAAACTTTTGCTGAGTATCTCCAGGCTCAGCACTGGTAACAAACAAGAATTAACATTAATTTGGTAAACACTCATCAAAATGTGGTGACTTCCTGAGAGCCCATCTCACCCAACTTGTGTACCGCATGAGTATCTATAAGTGACCAAGCCTTACAAAAGCCATCAGGAAGCAGCAGTTATTGAGGTGTCCTGGGTTTTTTGGTCAATTATCACAGACATGGTACTGGTGGCTGCCATCCTCAGTTTGTGATATGCACTCTTCCACAGACCTTTCAGGTCCAGTACAAACAGAAACCAACTGCAGGTCACTTTGTAGCTCCTACCAGGTAGTCCCCAGCTGGTCACAGGTAGTTGGTGACCTGGACCTGGACTTTAGCCCCTCTCAAGAAGCCTCAGAACCAATATGCTTGGAGGTTTGCTGCAGATCACAGCTGAGTACCACCCAATTACCCCCATAATCAGCACACACAAGGGGTGGTCTGAACAGGCACCAGAGTCTACTATTGTATGTGCCCATCCCTGGGCTAAATCCCACAAACAACATCCCATACACTGTGAATGTGGCCAAGCCCAACAGCCAGTCAATTTGAGAGTGAATTTCATTCACTGACATGCCAAAAGTAATCAAGGCTCAAATACGATAGGGTGTGCACAATCCACACAAGGGACACTTCAGGAGTACCCAGTGCAGGTGGTCCCAGTGCAGGTGTGCCACTAGGTACCACATGGAACCTATGGAACCTACTATATAAGGCCATACAGCCAAGACTCAGAAGCATAGCAGATTTACATAATACATAGAAACAAACACAGAGAGGCAGCCAAAATGGGATAACAAAGAAATCTCTCTCAAATGAAAGAAAGGAGAAAACTCCAGAAAAAGAACTAAACAACATTAAGACAAGTAACCTACCAGACAGATTTCAAACAAATACGAAGAAGCATGCTCAAAGAACTTTATGACAACTTCACCAAAGAGATAGCAAGCATAAAAAAGACATAGAAACCATAGAAAAAGAATCAATCAGAAATGAAGAACACAATAACTGAAATGAAGAATGCACTAGAAGGAATGCACCAGCAGACTAGATGAATGAGAGGACCAAATCAATGATTTAGAACATAAAGTAGCAGAAAGCACCCAATTGAAAAGCAAAATAGATAAATGAGAATAGTATAACAGATCTCTGGGACAACATCATGTTTAACAACATTACTATTGTGGGGGTACCAAGAGACAAGAGAACGCAAGGGATTGAAAATCTATTAAGAAATAATGACTGAAAGAAGGTCTAAGATGGTGAATAAGGTAAATGCTATGACTACTGCATCTCAGCATGAAACAAAAATGAGAAATAAACAATCAACCTCAATAATCTGAAAACTAGCTTAACAAAACCACTGTAACTAAGGATATAAAGGAGATGCCACATTGGACTGTTAGCAGGAGTGGAAGCATGAAACAAGATGACCTCAAACCCATGGATAGTAGTGGATGAACACTGAGAGGGACACCTCAGTGGTAGAGGTTCCCTCAAAAGAGGGAGGGGTCTCAGCACCATATAAGGCTCCCCGACCCAGGGGTCCTGAGTTGGCAAGAGAAGTTTCCACAACATCTGGTAGTGAAAATCAATGAGGACTATGTTTATCTCTCCTGGTGAGAAAGAAGGTGGCTGGAAACCCAGAAGCCCTGTTAAAAAGGCCTATACACAGACTCATTCACTTGCCAACACTCACTTGGTCTCTGGTGGAGGAAGGGAAACTTGAGAGGCACTAGAAACATATGGGGAAAGACTGAGTTGTGTGGCTTTCAGGTGAGGGCTGGAGGGACCATTGTCCCCTTTTGGATCCTGCCTCACATGTAGCCTACATAAAGGCACCATCTTTTCTATGTTGAATACACCAACAAAGGACCAAATTTGACACTGCATTAATCTGGTAAAACCTATACGTGCACAGTACCTTGGTGATGCCTTGGGTCCCCAACCCACACAGCTAATACTACATCACACAGGGCTCTCTTGGCCACTGAGTTACAAGCTCAGCCCCACAAGCCTGGGAAGACTTTTATAGCAGCACATGGCCTGTGGAAACCCCAGGCAGTTATGGTGGTGGACAGTGACCTAAAATCTGCACCATAGTCTCTCTTGAATGCCTTTTAGGGACTTGTAGGCCTAAGATGACAATGGCTGGCTGCAAGGTTCTCAGGGTGTTTTTGCCAAGTGGTCACAGGTGTGGAACCAGTGTAAGAGCAAAAACTTTATTAACTTTGTGAAAACCATTGTTCACAGCTCATAGCTCACTGGAACTCTGCTTCACCGACATAGAGCTGAATTGCCAGGAGCACTCTTGGAGCTTGGGTAGTTTGCCTGGTCCCACAAGCCACATAAGCCTTTTGCAACAGTGGACAACCTCCAGGAGCCCAGGGTGCTTTTGATGGTGGGCATTGAACTGAAACACACACTGCAAGCTCTGTTGGGCTGCTCTGGATATTTGCCAGCCCCAGGAGAGCAGTGGCTTGTTATAGTATTTTCAGGGAATTTTGTGAAGTAGTCACAGTCCAGGCACTGCACTGAAGGGAGTGGTGGCTGGTTGTGATGTTCTCTGGGTGTTTTGCAAAGTGATAACAACATGGGCACTAGAAAAAGAAATAAATCTTCATTTAAATTGTAAAAACCATGGGCCACACCTCATGACTCCCTGAGATTTTGCCCCATCCATCTAGGGCTGCATCACCAAAGTCACTCTCAACACGAGGTAAACCAGCCTGGCCTATGGACCTAAGAAAGAGGTTCTTTCAACAGCTGAGTCTTACTAGTAGCTGGGAGGTGGCAATGGGCCAGGCCTCTCGCTAATCTTCTTCAGACCCAATACTGGTGGCACTAGACTTATTTCACAGTGATGCCACCAGCATACACTTATAGGTCCAGCAAGGCAGTAGTCAACCATATATAGCTTTCTAGCTTGTACCAGATAGACTCAGGCTAGTTGCAAGGCTGAAATTGGCCTGTATGAAAGCCTTTCCTAAGAGACACTAGAAACAACACACCCAGAGGCTAGCTTCAAATAATTCCAAAGCACTACCTGGTTATCTCCGCAAGTGGCACCCCAAAAAAATGTCTCAATAGGCAGAAGAGACCACTGGACAAACCCCTTTCTGAAGGGTCATCCCCCACATGGATGATCATACATTGTGGATGTAGCCAATCCTCACAGTCAGTTAGCCTGGGAGCCAATTCCACACTGAAGTGCCAAAAGCAATAAAAGTTCAATTACAACAGAAGAACACATACAACACACTCCTAGAACATGTGCACAGGAAATCAGGTAGATTGCACCATTAAAACACACAGGACACATACTACATAAAGCCACCCAGTAAAAACTTAGAGACATAAGATATCTACTTACTACATAAAAGAAGACATAGAGAAGTAGCCAGAATGAGGAAACAAAGAAATATGTTCCAAAGGAAAGAACAGGAAAAACCTCTGAAAATAGAACTAACTTGAAATGGAGGCAACCACCTACCAGAGACAGAGTTTAAAACAGTGGTTATAAGGATTAAAAAAAATTAGTGAGAATTTCAACAAGGACACAGTAAGCATAAAGAAACACATAGTACTATAAAATGAACAAGTTAGAAATAAAGAATATAGTAATTGAAATAAAGAATACACTAAAAGAAATTATTAACAGATTAGATAAAGCAGAGGATTGAATCAGCAATTTAGAACCCCACAAAGTCTAACAATAAAAATGAATCAAAATAAATAAATAAATACAAAGAAGACAATGTAGCAAAAAACATCCAATTGTAACAACAAAAAGAAAAGAAAAAGAATTTAAAAAGTGAATATAGTTTAAGGGAACTGTGGAACAACTTCATGCATAACACCATTCACATCATAGAAGTACTATAAGGAGAAGAGAGAGAGCAAGGGATCAAAAATTTATTTGAAGAAAAAAATGACTGAAAACTTTTCTAACCTGCTGAAGAAAACAGACATGCAAACCCAAGAACCACACAGAATTCCAATCAAGATGAACTCAAACAGGCCTACACTAAGACACATCATAATAAAATTGGCAAAGTTTAAAGACAAAAATAGAATCCTAAAAGCAGCAAGAGAAATACAACTAGTTACTTACAAAAGAGCTCCCATAGGACTATCAGTAGATTTCTCAATGGAAACTTTACAGGCCAGAAGGAAGTAGGAGGAAACATTCAAACTAATGAAAAGCAAGGGCCTACAAGCAAAATTACTCTACCAAGCAAGGTTATCAATTTAAAATTGAAAGAGAGATAAAAAGCTTCTCAGATGAGAAAGTTAAAGGAAATTATTACCATAGAGCCAGTGTTATAGGAAATGGTAAAATAATTTTTTAAAGAGAAGAAAGGAGAAAACAAACCCCCTAAAGATAAAAAAATTGAGATAATCATGCTAAGCAAAACAAGTCAGACAGAAAAAATTAGAACCATATGACTTCTCTCATATGTGAGATATGAAACCGAAAGCAACAACAACAACAAAAAATCCATGGACAAAGAATATAGTGTAGTGGTTACCAGAGGGTAAGTGGGGAGGGAAGTAGAGAAGGAAGAAGGGTGAGACAAATATATGGTGATGAAAGGAGAACTGACTCTGGGTGGTTAGCAAACACACACAAAAAGCAAAACATAGATGATGTAGAACTATGCATCTGAAAACCTATGTAATTTTACTAACCAATATCACCCCAATAAATTGAACAAAAAATTAAAAAATAAATAAAATGGCAATAACTATGTACTTATCTATAATCACTTTAAATAGAGATGAATTAAATGCTCTAATCAAAAGACATAGGGTAGCTGAATAGATAAGAAAACAAGATCCATGCATATGCTCTCTACAAGAGACCCATCTCAGATAAAAAGACACACATAGAGAAAAAGTAAAGGGATAGAAAAGATATTTCACATAAATGGAAATGAGAGAAGAGCTGGGGCAGCAATACTTATATAGGAGAAAATAGGCTATAAAACAAAAACTATAATAAGAGACAAAGAAGAACATTACATAATAATAAAGAAATAAATACAGCAAGAGGGTATTACCTTAGTAAACATTTAAGCATTTAACATAGGAGTACCTTAATACATAGAGGAAGTATTGACTGATGTAAAAGCAAAGATTTATAGTAACACAATCATAATAAGGAATTTTAACATCCCACTGACACCAATGGATAGATCTTCCAGACAGAAAATAAACATGGAAACAGCCACCTTAAATGACACTAAACCAGATGAATTTAATTGATATTTTTAGAGCATTTTACCCCAAGCCAGCAGAATATACATTCTTTTCAAGTGTACATAAAACATTTTCCAAATAGATCACATTAGTTAACAAAACAAGTCTCAATAATTCAAGAAGATTAAAATCATATCAAGCATCTTCTCTGACAACAATGATATGACACTAGAAATGAATTATAAGAAAAAAACACACAAACACATGGAAGCTAAATAGCATTCTACTAAACAATAAGTGAATCAACAATAACATTGAGAAAGAAATACAAAGACCATGAAACAAACAAAAAAATTAAAACACAACAACCCAATATCTATGGGACATAGTGAAAGCAGTCCTGAAAGTAAAAATTTATAGCAATGCAATCCTACCTAAAGAAATAAGAGAGGCTGCTTCCTGCTCTTGGGTCAGCCCGCTCTGCCTCTTCAGAGTGTATTTTTTAAATTTTAACTTTTCTATAATAAACTTTAACTTTTCTATATTTTCAAAAAAGAATAAAAGGAAATAAGAGAGGTCTGAAAAATAAAACAGTGTAACTTCACATCTAAGGGAACTGAAAAAGAACAGTAAACAAAGTCCAAGGTGAGTACAAGAAAGGAAATAATAGGGAGTTCTCTGGTGGTATAGTGGCTAGACTTCAGTGCTCTCAACGCTGCAGCCTAGGTTCGATTCCCAGCAAGGGAATTAACCCCTCCAAGGAAAAAAAAAATAAGAAAGGACATATTAAAATTCAGAGCAGGAATGAACAAAATAGAGAGTTAAAAAAAAAGACAAAGAAATTATTGATTTCAAAAGCTGTTTTTTGAAAAGATAAATGAAATTGACAAATCTTTAATCCAAATCATCAATAAAATAATTAAGAGGCCACAAATAAATAAAATAAAAAATGAAATAAAGAAGTGTAAACAAACATGACAGAAATACAAAAAATATACGCAAACAAATGGGACAATCTGGAAGAAATGGATAAATTCCTAGAAACGTAAAGTCTTCCAAGGCTGAATGAAGAATGAGCAGAAAATATGAACTGACTGAATACTACCAAGGAAATGAAATATACGTAATCAAGAAGCTCCCAAGAAACTAAAGTCATGGACCAAATGTCCTCACAGATGAATGTTACCAAACATTCAAAAAAGAATGAACACCTATTCTCCTCAAAATATTATTAAAAATCTAAGAGAAAGGAAGAATCCCAAGCTCATTTTAGGAGGTCAAAATTAACTTAATTACAAAACTACACAAAGACATTATAAAAAAAGAAAACTATAGGCTTATATCCCTAATAAACATAGATGCAAAAATTCTCAACAAAATATTAGCAAACTGATTTCAGCAATAGATTAAAACAATCATATACCATGATCAGTGGGATGCATTCCTGGTATGCAATATCTGAAAATCAATTACCATAAACAAAATATAAAATAAAAAATATAAGGTCATATCAATAGATGCAGAAACAGCATTTGACAAAATTCAGTATCTATTTATAACAGCTATCAACAAAGTAAAAATAGAACATATCTCAACATAATAAAGTTCATATATGACAAACCCACAGCTAATGTCATACTGAAGAAGAAAAGCTAAAAGCATTCTTCTTAAGATCAGGAACAAGACAAAAATGCCAACATCTACCATTTTTATTCAACATGGTACTGGATGTTCTAGCCACAGCAATCAGAAAAGAAATAGAAATAAAAGGCATCAAAATGGGACAGAAAGTAGTAAAACTATCATTATTTGCAGATGATAAGATGCTATATACAGAGAACCTCAAGGACTCTACCAAAAAACTATTGGAACTAATAAATAAATTTAGTAAAGGAGCAGGATGCCAAGTCAATATTCAGAAATCTGTTGTAATTTTATACACCAATAACAAACAACTAAAAAAAATTAAGAAAACAATACTATTTACAATTGCAACAAAAGAACAAAATAAATAGGAATAAATTTAACCAAGGAACTAAAACACATATACTCAAAAAACTGTAAGACATTGAAGAAAGAAATCAAAAGATACAAATAAATAGAAACATATACCATGCTCATGGATAGGAAGAATTAACATAGTTACATTGTCTATAATACCCAAAGCAATCTACAGATTCAGTGCAATCCCTATTAAAATACCAAGGACATTTTTCACATAACTAGAACAAATAATCATAAAATTTGTATGCAACTATAAAAGACATAAAATAGTCATGGCAATACTGAGAAGGAAGAACAAAGCTGAAAGTGTCATGTTACCTAATATCAAATTATACTACAAGGCCATAGTAATAAAACAGCATGGTATTGGCATAAAAAGCATACACATAGATCAATGGAACAGAATAGAGAACCCAGAAATAGATTTATGTTGATATGGTTATTTAATCTATGACAAAAAAGCAAGAATTTATATTGAGGTAAAGACAGTCTATTCAATAAATTGTGTTGAGAAAACTGAACAGATATATGCAGAAAATGAAACCAGACCACTACGCCATATACAAGAACAAACCCAAAATGTCTTCAAAACTTAAATGTAAGACCTGAAACCATAAAACCCCTAGAAGAAAATATATGAAGTAATCTTTCAGACATTACCTGTAGTAATATTTTTAGTGATATATCACCTCAGGCAAGGGAAACAAAACAAACAAACAAACAAATGGAACTACATTAAACTAAAAAGTTTTTCTTTTTTACAACAAGAAAAATCCACAAAACAAAAAGACATCCTATTAAATGGGAGAAGATATTTGCCAATAATACATATGGTAATTGATTAATATCCAAAATTTATAAAAACTTATGTAATTCAATACCAAAACAAACAAACAATTCAATTAAAAAATGGGCAGGGGATATAAATAGACATTACTTTAAAGAGGGTATATAGATGGCCAATAGACATATGAAGAAAAGCTGAATGTCACTATTCATTAGAGAAACACAAATAAAAACAACAGTGAGATGCCACTTTCTTCTTGTCAGAATGGCTATCATTAATAGATCTACAAAAAAACAAGTGTTGGTAAGATTGTGGAGAAAAGGAAACTTTGGACACTGTTGATGAGATTGCAAATTGGTGCAACCACTATAAAAAACAGTATGGAGGTTCTTCAAAAAAATTAAAAATAGAACTACCTTATTACCCAGCAATTCCACTTCTGAGTATTTATCCAAAAAATATTTAAAACACTAATTTGAAAAATATATGCACCCCTATGTTTATTGCAGTGCTATTCACAAAAGCCAAGATATAGAAATAACATAAATGCCTATCAATAGACAATTGGATAAAGAAATCATGGTGCATTTATACAATGAAGTATTTCTGTGCCTTAAAAAATGAAATCTTACTATTTGCAACAACATGGATACAACTAGATGTTATTATGTTAAGTGAAATAAATCAGACCGATAAATACTACATGACCTCACTTATATGTGAATTCTAAAGAGCAGAACAAACAAACAAAACAGAAATAGACTCATAGATACAGAGAACAAAGTGGTGGTTGCTATATTAGAGGGGACTTAGGGAGATGAGTGAAATCAGTGAAGCGATAAAGAAGTATGAATTGGTAGTCACAAAACAGTCATGGGGATATGAAATACAGCATGGGGAATATAGTCAATAATATAAAAATTATTAATAGTGTCAAATGGACACTAAACTTATCAGGAGGAGCAATTCATAAGGTATATAAATGCCTAACCACTGTGTCATACAACTGAAACTTATATAAAATAATGTTGAATGTTGACTATAATATAAAAATATATATAATCATGGGATATAAAGTACAACATAGGAAATGTAATCCGTGGTATCGATATAGCTATGTAAGGTTGAAGTTTGTATGTCTAATCATTGTGTTGTTCTATATACATGAAACTAATATATATATATATATATATATATATATATATATATATATATATATATGTAAATAATGATTGAAAACTTTCCTAACCTCACGAAGGAAACAGACAAACAAATCCATGAAGTACTGAGAGTCCCAAACAAGGTGAACCCAAGCAAGACCACAGCAAGAAACATTATAATGAAAATTGCAAAAATTAAAGACAAAGAGAGAATCCTGAAAGCAGCTAGAAAAAGGTAATGAAGTTTGTCCAAAAGAGCTTCCATGAGATTGTCAGCTGATTGCTCAACAGAAACTTTGTAGGCAAGAAGAAATTGGCACAAAATATTTAAAGTGAGGAAAATCAAGGACCTACAACTATGATACCCCAGTAAGGCTACTATTTAAAATTAAAGGAGAGATAAGGAGTTTTTCAGATAGAAGAAAAGCTAAAGGAGTTCATCACCATTTAACAAATATTAAAATAAATGTTAGACACTTTAAGAACATGGAAAAGATTAAGATGAATATTGAAATGGCAATAATAATGTTAATGTGCCTATAAATAATCCTTTTCATGTAAATGGATTAAATGTTTCAATCAAAAGACCTAGGGTAGCTGAATGAATAAGAAAACAATACGCATACTTATGATGTCAATAAAAGATTCACTTCAAATCAAAAGACACACAGATTAAATGTGAAAGATCAAAAAAGATAATTCATGCAAAAAAATAAAAAAATTAACTGGAATAACCCCTACTTATATCAAACAAAACATACTTTAAAACAAAGGCCATAATAAGAGACAAAGAGGGACATTACATAAAGATAAAGGGATCAATTTAACAAGAAAATATAACCAATGTAAGCATTTACACACCCACAATTTATTTAGGTGATTGTAAATATTTAAAGAAATATTAGCAAGCATAAAGGGAGAGATGGACAGTAATACAGTCATATTAGGACAGTTTAACACAACAGTGACACCAGAAGATAGAACTTGCAGACAAAAAATCAACAACAAAACAGAGGCCTTAACTCTCACACAAGACCAGATAAATTTAATTGATATTTTTAGACCATTTCACCCCAAAGCAGCAGAATATACATTTTTCTAAAGTAGGCATGGAATATTTTCTAATATTGACCATATTAGACCACAAAACATGTCTCGACAAATTTAAGAAGATTAAAATTATATTAAGAATGTTGGGAGTTCCCTGATGGTGTAGTGGCTTAAGGCTTCGGCGCTGGTGCTGTCAGCGCTGCAGCCTGGGTTCGATTCCCGGTCAGGGAGCTACCCACATACCAAAAAGCAAAAAAAACAAAACAAACAAACAAACAAAAAAGAATGTTGTCTGAACACAATGGTATGAAACGTGAAATTAATAATAAGAAAATAATTCTACCCAAAGCAATCTACAGATTTAATGCAATACCCATCAAAATCCCACAATCATACTTTTGTGAAATAGAAAAAAGAATTATTAGATTTATATGGAATCATAAAAGACCTCGAATTGCCAAAGCAATACTACATAAAAAGAATAAGGCTGGTGGCATTACACTTCCTGACTTCTATTTATATTACAAAGCATCAATAGTCAAAACAGCTTGGTACTGGCAGAAGAACAGAAATAGAGACCAATGGAATAGAACTGAAAACCCAGAAATAA
>PVJL010007135.1:35000-82111 GCA_004026885.1 Lyroderma lyra | reverse complement strand
TGGAAGGCAGTGTGGAGGTTCCTCAGAAAATTGGGAATGGAGCTACCATTTGACCCAGCAATCCCCCTTCTGGGGATCTACCCAAAGAACTTGAAAACCTTTGTCCGCAAAGACTTATGTACCCCAATGTTCACTGCAGCGCTGTTCACAGTGACCAAAACGTGGAAACAACCAACGTGCCCTGCGACAGACGACTGGATAAAGAAGCTGTGGTACATATACACAATGGAATATTACTCAGTCATAAGAAAAGATGAAATATTGCCATTTGCAACAGAATGGATGGACCTGGAGATCATCATGCTTAGTGAAATAAGCCAGACAGAAAAAAACAAAGAGCTGTATGACTTCACTCATATGCGGAATATAAAACTGAAAGCAAAGAAAAAAGAAATGAAGAAACAAATTACCCATGGACACAGTCAATAGTTTAATGTTTATTTGGGGATGAGTGGGTCAGGGAAGGGAGACATGGGAGGGGATGGGAGAGGAGGGGGGGCAGCTAAATATAAGGTGATGGAAAGAGAAGTCACATTAAGTGGTGAACTTATTATACATCAAGTTGACAATGCACCCTTAGAATTATATGCCTGAAACCTATGTAATCCTTGCTAACAGATGTCACCGCAATAAGTCTAACAATAAAAATGAATTTAAAAAAATCTAATAAAAATTGTTTCATTTTACTTTCAGTACTTGGACTTTATGAAAGCTAAACATGAACCCAATTTCTCATTAATTATTTGCTGTGTGACAGAAATTTGCCATTATTGAGGGAGGTGTGAGACCTTAGTAAGTCAAATTCAAAACAGTCATTGGTTGAGTTACAGACACTTATTCTCAATGAATCTGTTTCATTAGTTAAGTGACTCTGCAACTGAGGCTAACTAATATATATAATATTTCCATTATCCATGCATCTGTGGAAGAACACTTAGACTTTGTTCATGCCTTGGCTATTTTAAATAATACTGCAGGGCATTCAAGTATAGATTCTGTGTAAAATGGTGCCATGTTTTATTTCATTTGGATATATACTGAGAAGTGGGATTGCTGGATCATAACATAGTTCTATTTTTAATTCCTTAAAACACCATTATGCTTTTTAAAAAGTGGCTATACAAATTTATGTTACTATCAACAGTGTGTAATTTTTTCTTCTTCTCATTTTCACCAGCATTTACTGTCTTCTGTCTTTTTGATAATCACCATCCTAACAGGTTTGAGTGATATATAATTGTGCTTTTGATTTGCATTTCTTTGATTATAAGTGATGTTGAGCATGTTTTCATATACCTATTGACCATTTATAAGTCTTTGCAACAATGTCTATTCAGTTACTTTGGCTATTTTTGGTAAAGTCTTTTATGTTTATGAGATACAATATATATTTGCAATAGTAATATATGTATGAAGGCTGTCTGGAAAATTTCCATCCATAAGTGCCTCTATTGTTCATATTATATGACTGGATACTTTCTGAATAATGCTTACATATTTTTAGGGTAGATTACAGTGTTTCTATAAATTTAATTATTTTATCTAAGTTATAGATATACTATGAAACTACAATTCATAGTAGTTTCTTATAATCCTAAGTATTTCTATGACTCAATTACAATGTGTCCTCTTTTATTTCTGATTTTATTTATTTGAGTCTTCTCTCAGTTATTGTAGCTAATAGTTTTTACAAAAGCAATATGTATTTCCCAATATGTGTATATGTATTTATATATGTATTATACATGAATGATATATATGATATATCATATATCACATACAATACATATGTCATATATGTATTGCATATATAAATACATATATGTGTGTATATGTGTGTGTGTATTTAAATATGTGTATGCATATATAAATACATGTATATGTGTGTATATGAATCCATGTATACATATGCACACTATTATGTATTGCTATTGTAAAAACTTTTAGCTGGAATAACTGAGAGAGAAAATTCAAATAAATAAAATCAGAAAGAAAAGAGGATACATTGCAATTGATATTATATAAATACTTAGCATCATAAGAAACTGCCATGAATTGTATAACTTAGATAAAATAATTAAATTTATAGAAATACTTCAGTCTACCCTAACAACATACTATTCTTACAAGGTATATGCTGAATAAATAATACATTTTCTCTTTTGTTTGCCAGACCATTATTTTTTATTGTTTTTAATTACATTTGACATAAAATATTGTATCAGTTTAAGGTGCACAGCATAATGAAGAGAACTTTATATAATTTTTAAAACATCTTCATTCTGATACATCTGGTTCCCATCTGACACCATATATATTTATTACTATGTTATTGACTGTATGCCCTATGCTGCACTTAATATCACTGTGACTATTTTGTGACTCTAAATTTTTACTACTTGATTTTCCCCATTTTTCCTCATCTCTCCAGCTTTCCTTCCATCACCCCCAAAAATCTAATATCCATCTGATAGCACACATAGTTATTGAAACTTTATTTACTTTATTCTCATTTTATACTTTAGATTCTCCTAACTATTGCTTTGTAACAACTAAAGAAATCTTTCCAATCTCTTTCCCTTATTTTACCCATTCCCCTAACCCTTCTCTCACCTGGCAACAAATCAAATGTTTACTATATCTATACATTTGTTGTTGTTTCACTTGTTTGTTTTCTTCTTTGGATTTCACCTATAATCAATGTGAATTTTAATATGTCTTCTTCTGTTTGAAATTTTAGTCTGTGTGATAGTTTCCATGTCTTTTGATTGGGGCTTTTAATCTATATAACTTGAAAATAACTGTTTATATATACATAGGTATTGCCATTTTATTATTCATAATTTTTGCTGGAATTTTTTCCATCTTAAAAAAGTCTCTCTAACATTCCTTATAGTACTGGTCTGGTGGTGATGAACTTTTTTGACTTTTTCTTGTCTGAGAAGCTCTTTGTCTCTTCTTTAATTTTGAATAATAGCCTTGTTGGATATATTAATCTTGGTTATAAATTCTTGGTTTTCATCATGATGAATGTTTTTTCCAGTCCCTTCTGGCCTGCAAAGTTTCTGTTGAGAAATCAGCTGGTAGTCTTATGAGAGCTCTCTTATAAGTTATTACTTGCTTTTATATTGCTGCTTTTAGAAATCTCTCTTTGTCTTTAACTTGCCATTTTAATTATGATGTATCTTCATGTGTGCATGTTTGTGTGTATCTGATTTGAGACTGTCTGTGCTTCCTGGACTTGTATGTCTAATTCCCTCACCAGGTTAGAAATTTTTCAGTCATTATTTCTTCAAATAAGTTCTTCATTCTTTGCTGTCTCTCTCCTCCTTCTATACCCCTATGATATGAATGTTGTTACACTTGATGTTGTCCCAGAAGATTTTTCAACTATCCTCATTCTGGGAGGATTATTTTTGATATTCTGTTTGGGTATTTCTTGTTACCTTTTCTTCCAAATCACTAGTTCGCACCTCTGCTTCATCTAGTCTGGTGATTCCTTCTATTCTATTCTTCATTTTATTTATTGTAATCTTTATTTTTTCCTAGTTTTTAAATTGTCTCTATGTCATTCTTTATGCTTGTTATCTCGTTGCTGAAATTTTCACATAGTTCCTTGAACATCATTATAACCATTGTTATCTCATTCTGGTAGCCCCTCTGTTTATAGAGCTCCTTAACCCAACACCAACTGCTATGATTTCTTCAGGGCTTACTGGTAATGCTGGAAGAAAGGTGGGGGGGAGAGGTTTGGAAAGGAGTGTGGGGCAGGGCAACCAATGTTCATGCCTTTGTTTTGGGCTTGGCACTGCGGGCAGTGCAGACAGTGCAGGCTTATGCTTTTCTACTTTTGGTTTGCCCAGAATTCCTTGCCCTGAGTTTTTGGATCAGCTATTTGTATGCTGGTTCCTCAGACAGGATTGCTCATGGCCAGAGAAGCATGAATGCAGCCTTTTCTCTGCTTCCCTTTTCTGGCTGAAATAAGGTTGGGCTGTGGCATCTCACCATGCCCATCTCTCCTCATTCTCTCAGAACCAATGTGAAGTTGGGCTGTAGTGTCTCTCTCTGCATCAGTGTCTATACCTTCTGGGGCCAAAGTGAGGTCTTACTGTTGTGTCTCAGAACTGCAGCCTCTGGGCCTTTTTTTGTTTGTTTGTCCTGCAAACCAAGTGAGGTCCAGAGGGCTCATCAGCCCTTTCTTTTCTCCTTCCCCCAGTCACAAAGTTTCAAGCAGGGAGCTGCGTGCAACCTGTGTCTTCACTCCTTTCTTCCTCCTCAGTTTGCCTGCCTGCAGGTACTTCAGTACAACAAGTGGACCTCTTAGTTGTGTTCATGTACTGCATAGAACATCCTTCATTGTATTATAGTTGTTCTATTTGTTGTGGACTCCATGGGAATTTTCCAGAGTGCTTTTCATGCTGCCATTTTAGTTGTCCCTTGTATTCTTCTATTAATCTCTGCTTATTTTTCATATTTTGCTTCTACAACTTTTGGAACACTCCTATGAAAATTTCTTGAGTCAAGCTTTTAAGTTTACTCTTTTTCATTGAGTCCATTCTTTTTTATTTCTAAAAGTAATCATTTTCATTTGTAAGAACTATACTTTTTACAAAGTACTATGCAATATGATATCTTATTTCTAAGACATAACTGTGAAGGTATTGATTATATATTGTAAAGTCTTCTGTTTCTTAATAACAGCCACTTATTCAATTGTTCTCACTTTTGTGACTCAGAAAATCTTTTTATTGGTTGTTTTCTCTTTTTGTTGTTCTTATGTCAATATTTGGTAATTTTTATTTATGTGAATTTTTTATTAGAGATTCTGTCAGTTTGTGCATGTGTTTTCTGTATATTAAAGGTTCCTCCTATGGACTGTATGGAAGTACATTTATGTATTGCCAATAGGCATGCATCATAACCAATATTTTAGGTTTGGACATTTTTCATTCTGCTGATGTTTTTTCCTTACTTCCTAAAACCCTGACTTGCCACTCTGCCACAAATACCTACATGCACTATTTTAGCTTAAGGGTAAAACCTATTTGTGTTTACTAACACAAATAGAGGCTAAGACATAATATAAGAACATGAAAAATAATGTTCATCAAATCCAAACACCAAGATTATTGCTGAAGTCTCTTCTGCCAGAGTATTTTTTATCTCTGCACTCAAAGGATCTTTAGACCAAATCACAACTTTTATAGCAGTCTTTCTCTGGTTATCCTACATTTTTAGTAATTTCTAATATTTCCATATTTTTCATTTGCAGATGAAACAGACTCTTGCTTTCTATTTATTTTATGATATTTGGTTTTTATTAAAACTTTTATTAAAAATATAGCTAATAATTTTATATCAGCTTCTGGTGTACAACATGGTTGTTCAATGTTTATATACCTAAAGAAGTGCTCACTATAAATCCAGAAACCATCTGACACAATACCAAATTATTAAGATATTATTATTTCCCCCATGCTGTACATTACATCCCCAAGACTTGTTTCATACTTGAATATTTAAATAACTTATTTTCCTTCACATTTTCCTCCTATTTTAAAATCTTCAATAATAGTTGACATTTAATACTCCTTTGTATTAATCTCAGGTGTACAGAATACTGGTTAGACATTTGTATAATTTAAGAATTGATCCCCTTGACTAGTATAGTACCCACATGGCACTATACATAATTCTAACTATGGTTTTTATGCTTTACTTTACATCCCTATGATTATTTTGGAACTACCAATCTGTATTTCTAAATCTCTTTACCTTTTGTATCCTGCCCCACCAACGTGTTCCCATTTATCAACTAAAAAATTTTTGTAACCATTTAACATCACACACAATTATTACAATATTGTTGACTGTATTCTCTCCACTATACCTTACATCTCCATGACTGCTTTGTAACAACCAAATTGTACTCCTCAATCCCCTCCCCTGTTATAACCATACCCTCAACCTTCCTTTCATCTGGTAACAGTATAAATGACCTCTATATTTATTAGTTAGTTTGGGTTTCATTTGCCTGTTTATTTTGTCCTTTAGATTCCATGTATAAGTAAAACCACATTGCATCTCTTATTCTCTGTCTGACATACTCCACTCAGCAAAATACCATTAAGGTTCACCCATGCTGCCACAATGGCAAAATCCTATTTCCTTCCATGACCGAGAAAATTTCATTGTATAAATATACAACCTATGTTTTATTTGTTCTACCATTGAGGGACATGTGGGCTGCCTTCATATCTTTTCTATTGTAAAGAATGCTACAATAAACATATGGATGTACATTCCCCTCCAGGAATCACTTTGGATTTCTTTGGATTAATATCCACCCAGAAGTGGAATTAGTGTCCTTTTTCTCTTTGTATATGCTTTGTTTTAAAGTCTGTTTTGTCTGGTGTAAGTATGACTACCTCAGCTTCTGTGCGTGTTTACATTTCCATGAAATAACTTTTTCCATCCATTTACTTTCAGTCTATGTGTTGTTCTATCTAAATTGAGTCATTTTTTAGACAGAATATGAAAGGTTTTTGTTTTCTTATTCATTCAGCAACCCTATATTTTTATTGGACACTTTAATTTATTTACATTGAAAGTAATTATAGATAGATATATATTTATTGCCATTTTATGATTCATATTTTTAATTTATTTTCCATCTTAAAAACATTTCTCTAACTCTTTTTGACATACCGATTTGGTGGTGATGAACTTCTTTAGCTTTTACCTTTTTGAGAAGCACTTTATTCATCTTTCTATTTTTAAATGATAGCCTTAATGCATAGAGTAGTCTTGGTTGTAGGTCCTTGCTTTTAATCACTTTAAATATTTTGTGCCATTTTTTTTCTTTTGTCTGCAAAGTTTCTGTTGTGAAATCAGCTGACAATCTAATAAAATCTTATTTATGAGTTAATAGTTGCCTTTCTCTTACTGCTTTTAGAATTATCTGCCTTTAACTTTTGCCATTTTTAATTATCATATGTCTTGATGTGGGTTTGTTTGGGTTCATTTTGTTTGTGTTTATTTCATTTGGAACTCTTTACTTCCTAATCTTGTATGGCTAATTTTTTTTAATCCAGGTTTAAAGAAGGTTTAAATCAATATTTCTTCAAATAGAATCTCAATTCCTTGCTTTTTTCCTTTTCCTTCTGGTACCACTATGATTCAAATGTTGTCCCAGAGATTCCTTAAAGTACCCTCATTTCTTTGGAGAAGAAGTCTCCTTAAGACTTATAGGAGGGGCAGAGATATTGAATGGGCTGGTACCACACCCACATGTTACAATTAAAAATTAGATGGGATATATTGGCTCCAAAGGTCCTCCTCAGAGGAGTGAGGGATTCCACTCCCTTACCAGGCTCTTTAGCCCAGGTTTCCAGTGTCTTGAAGAAAAATGCCCATAACTTCTGGCTTTCAAAATCAGTGGAGATTGTGGCTGAGTGAAATAAGGGTGGCTTCAGTTCCATATGCTCCTCTTAAATGGCCCCCACACAAACTTACTTGCTGATAATCTCACTTACTCTGAGATCCAGCACTGGAGCAGCAGAGCAAAAGGTGGCAGGGATGCATGGGGAAATACTGTATTGTCTAGCTTAGGGTGAGCCCAGAGGGTCAGCTTTTCCTTTCCTTTTCTTTTTTTTTTTCACTGAGAAACTTACAAAAGCCAAATGCCATTGTTTCTTAGTTGAGCTCTCTTTCTTCCTGAAGTCAGATGCAGGCAGACACCATATCTGCTTCTCCATCAAACTAGCTAACATCTTTTATCTGCCTCACTTTAGTGATTTTCTGAGACCATGAACTAACAAAATTTGGCCACACCAAAGCCACTCCAGTGGTCCCTACAAATGACCTGTCTTAGCTCATGTTGCACACTTTTCTAAAATCTTTAATAGATTTACATAACCAAAACAAGCATCATCTGGCTTCTGCTTGTCTTACACTTCTTGCTGAACAGCCAGTCCTAAGCCCAGAATTAGTGAGAGCCAGCCTTGGTTTGCAGATTTGCCTTTTAAGACACCTCATGTCCCAGCATGGTTGGTGGCTACCTTCAGATTGATTTGTGGCTCATACCAGGTGGCCCCAGGCAGGGCACTTGCTGCTACTGACCTTAGTCTGTAGTGGGTTTCCTCTTAAAGACTTTCACAGCTAACAGACCTATAGGACAACTTTGAACAAAGCAAGAGCATCACCTGCTCACCTTCAAGAATTACTCATCCAAATCAAAGCCTGGGAAGGCACAAGAGCACTGCTGAAATGAATAATGCTCTGTAAGGTTAGCCTTTTCACTACAGCATCTCCACTGTAGTCACAACTAGTCCTAATTACTGATTAACCCAAAAGTCAGTCATTCCCATTTACATGCAAGCAGAAACCAACTACAAAAGAAGGGCACACAAGTGACAAAAGGAGCACTCAACTCTGGTCCAGGCAGATTACACCAGTGGGTTTCCTAGGAAACCTACTACATACATTTATTCTTCTAAGACCAGAGATGTAGCAGCTGCACTTAAAACATAGAAATACACACAGGAATGCAGCCATGCTGGGAGACAAAGAAACATGTTCCAAGTGAAAGAATGTAACTAAGTTCTAGGAAAAGAATTAAACAAAATGAGACAAAGAACCTGCCAGATTCAGAGTTCCAAACACTAATTATAAAGACGCTTAATTATCTCAGCAAAAACTTAAATAAAGAGATAGAAAACATTAAAATGGTGATAAAAACATAAAAAAAGAACCAATCAGAAATAAAAAACATAATAAGTGAAATGAAGCATACACAAGATGGTCAAGAAATTTGCAGAATAAAAAAACTATTATTACTCTCTTTCAATATATTCACCCTTAACCCTAATACACTTTTCAGATCTTTCAATAAGTTTATTTATACTTTCAAAAATTTTTTGTTTTTGTCCTCAAATCACATCTCTCACCTCTTTGTTGTCTGTAAATTTTATTTCTCAAAGCTGTTTCTCGTATTTGGGAACAAATAATAATTAGATAAAGCTAGGTCTGGACTGTAGGATCGGTGGTTTAAAGTTTGTAAGCCACAGTCCTCAAGAATAGTCAACACAGCATTACTCTCATGCACAAATAATTGTGGAAAAGCTTCACCTCTTTGGTCTATTTTCCTCTTCTTTTCTCTTTCACAGATTTTTCTAAACTGTTTCAGCAGACTGAAATAATACTCTCTAGTTGTTGTGATAAGCTTATTTTTGTAATCAATCATCAGGTTACCTTCCGTATTCTCAAAAAACAGTAGTCATGATTTTTTCAGCTGATTGCTAAATCTTGAACTTCTTAGAATGTGGCATGCCCTTTTTATGTCACTGCATGAACTCCTGCTTTTACTCAGGCTTATAATGATGAACCCAATTTTTATCTCCAGTGACAAACCAGTTCAAAACTTTATCTTTGTTGTCTCTGCAGAGGTCCAAAAACACTCAACATGCTGTTTTTGAAGTGGCATGAGCATTCTCAGTAACTATCTTGAATTGACTTCTGACATTTTTTATGCTGATGGAAAATATTGAAAATGGTTGTTGGTGGTACTCCAATTATTTCTGCAAGCTGCTTTTTATTCAATCTGGGGACTTCCACTAGAAGTTATTTAACTTTTTTGACAATGTCTGAGGAAACAGACTCAACAAGGTGTTTTAGATGAAAATTATCTTCAATTGACTCTCTGTCTTGCTTAAAAAGTCTATGCCACATGTAAAACATAAATTTTCTAGGGCAATAATCTCTGTAAATTGGTAACTTTGCTTCTAAAATAATTTGAAGTGTTTTTTCTTGTTTGGTGAGGGACTCAATGATGATATGAAATTCAATTTTATCCATACTCTATGCTTCCTGGGCTTGTATATCTATTTTGAGTGTTTTTTATGCTTGATGTTCTTCTTTGACAATATCTGAAAATACACCAATGCAAGTAGGCTGATATTTGGCACATACACTACTAAGTCACATAATATAACTATGTGCACAAATACTCTCACATCTTTGATAACCCCCTCATTTTGCAATTTTTTTACCACCCCTCATACATTAGAGGGACTCAACAGTAGATTAGGTAAAGCAGAGAACTGAATCAATGCTTTAGAACATAAGGTAGAAAAAAACACCAAATAAGAACATCAAAATAAAAAAAAAAATCCAAAAACATAAGGATAGTCTAAGGGGCTTTTGGAAAAACATCAGACATACTAACATTCACATCATAGAGATACTAGAACAAGAAGAGAGAGAGCGAGTGATTGAAAATTCATTTGAATAAAAAAATGTCTAAAAACTTTTGTAACCTGGCAAAAAAAAAAAAACAGATATACAAGCCCAGGAAGCATAGAGAGTCCTAAATAAGATAAACTCAAAGGCTCCCACACGAAGACCATCATAATTAAAATGCCAAAGGTTAAAGACAAAGAGAGAATTTTAAAAGCTGCAAGAGCAATTCAGTTAGTTACCTACAAGGGAGCTCCTATTAAGGCTATCAGTTGATTATCCAAAACAAAGTATGCAGGCCAAAGAAATTGGCGAGTAATATTTAAAGTGATGAAAAGCAAAAACCTATAACCGGGATTCTTCTACACAGCAAAGCAATTATTTATAATAGATGGACAGATAAAGAGCTTCCCAGATGAGATAAAGCTAACAGAGTTTATCACCACCAAACCAGTATTACAAAAAAATCTTAAGGGAATTTTTTTGAGATGAAAATTAACCAAATATATGAATAATAAAATGCCAATAGCTACATATCTATCAGTAATTACTTTAATGCAAATAAATTAAATGTTCCAATCAAAACTAGGGTGAATGTATAAGAAACCAATACTGTTACATATACTGCTTACAACAAACTCACTTCAGATAGAAAGACACACCCAGACTGAAAGTAAAGAGATGAGAAATAAGATTACATAAGAACAAAAACAAAAACAAAAACCTGGGGTACCGGACAAAATAAACTTTAAAACAAAGGAACAGCAGAACACAGAGGATTCTGTAATTTCACTTCTGGGTATTTATCTGAAGAAACTCCAAATGCTACTTTGATAGGATAAGTACATCTATAAGTAAGTTACAGAATTGTTTAAAATGGTCAACTTGTGGAGGCAGCCTAGGTGTCTGATGATGAATGAATGGATAAAGAGAAGTTGATACATATATACAACTAAATACTGCTCGGTCATGGAAGGAAATGGATTTTTGCCATTCATGGCAGCACTGATGGTCCTGGAGTGTCCTGGGAGGAGTAAGTCATAAAAAGAAAGACATATGCAATGTAATTTTGCTTATAAGTGGAATTATAGAACAAAATTAAAGAAACACAACTGAAATAAACTCATAGATACAGAGAATATTTTGATGGTTGCCAAAGGGAAGTTGGGTTGTGGGAGTGAAAAAGGGGAAAGAAATAAGAAGCTAAATATAAGGTGATGGAAAGAGAAGTCACATTAGGTGGTGAACTTATTATACAACAAGTTGACAATGCACTGTAGAACTGTAAGCCTGAAACCTATGTAATCCTTGCTAACAGATGTCACCCCAATAAGTCTAACAATAAAAATGAATTAAAAAAAAAGAAGAAATAATAAGTACAAATTATTGGTTATTACACCATAGTAACAGGGATGTATAATATAGCATAAAGAATATAGTTAATAATATTGCAATAATTATATGTGGTCTCAGATAGGTACTAGATTAAATGGGGTGATAGATGTGAGGGGAGTTAAGTGACAGGGTGACCAAAGTTAAGAGATTAAAAAGTGCAGATTGGTAATTACAAAATAATCATGAAAATGTAAAACAAAGCATTAAGAGTATAGTCAATAATATGGTAATAAGTGCATAGTGACAGGTGGGTGAGATCAGTGAGGGAGATCACTTCTTAAACATATGAATGTTGAACCACTGTATTATACATATGAAATTAACATAAAATAATACTGAATGTAAAAATAAATAAAATATAAAAATAATAAAATAGAATTAAAAAAAACTATTTAACCAACTATCACCATTGTCATTATAATTTACCACAGCAGGGTTATAAATTTAACTCATATTATAACTTACTTGTGCAGAGAAATATAATTTAATAAAAAAAGTTTGTAGTTTTAAAAAGAGTCTCTGGTAAATACACTGACCACTGTGAACATGTAACACCTTAACTATGATGATATCTTATATTACAGTAATAGTAATTAATAATTATAGCTTTCATGTATCGGATTTTATGTTGTGTTTTATGCATATTGATTAAGTTAGCTCTGACTTCATCTCTATTAGTTTGATGCCTATACTTGTTTCACAAAAAAGGAGACTGAGGCACAGAGATAATAAGCAAGTTCACACTAGTAAGTGATAGTGTTTGAAATCAGGTCCACCCAACATCAAAATGCATGCTTTTAATCACTATGCTATATTGATACTTTCTTCTATGCTACAAAATAGTATGTTGTGTTGCTGTATTGTTTCCCCACAGTCCATCCACTCTGACAAATTTAATCATTGTTAATTAATTTTAATAAGAAAGAAAGACATATTATTATTCAGTTTTAGTCTAAAATGGTGAAATAAAATAGCACATTATAAGGGAAAAATGAGACAATATGGTTAAAACACTTAGCATAGGAACCAACAGATAATACACAGTTAGTAGATATTAGATAATTAAAACTTTCACATATGCTTTATTTCAAAAGACCCAGTTCTCAACAATTAATAAATCAGATTCATGCTCAGCATTTGACTGAGATGTGCTTATAGTGAAAGACCAATCATTTAACTCCCAAAAATATAATCTTTGGTAGTACAAATTGTTGTTATTTTTAATTTCTCTCTCAACATATAGAAATAAAAAATTAGAACTCAAATTTCTGTAATGGAAATTTATTTATTTTCTTACAACCATGGTCAATTTCTAATACCATATGACACATGGTACATACCATATGACACACACCACTTAACTACAACTTTTAGTGGAGAAACTCTTAGTGTGTGTGTTTGTGTGTTGATATATAATACAAAAAAATAAAATGTAACTGACATTGCTTTAATTTTTATAAATACCTCATGTACATTTTATTGCATTCATTACTAACAAGAGAAATTTAGAAAAAGGCAATAATCAAATTAATACTAAATATTTTGAAAAATTTTAGTGTTAGAATATCTACTACTTTGCTGTTTTGAAAACTCAGTAATCTTTTTCTCTGCTGTTCTTTTATTTGCCTAAATTCCACACTGCCTGGAGATTGAGAAAATATAGAGATGGGTTGCATATTTAGATAATAATTTGATAATCAATAACAGCATCTTATAATTTTACTAAATGCAGAAAAAAATGAGAACTGACAATTAATTTCACAAACTTGCCACCATGCAGTTACATTGGCAGAACTGTACAACCAACTTGGTAAGGTTTTGTAACCTTGGTATATCTGTGTCTCCCAGCTCTGTTTGTGTAGGTGTCTGGTGGTATCTTGCTGAGAGACATTCATTATTGTTGCTGCATGTTTTTGTGTGCCATTGTGAGAATGTTGGAGCTTGAATTAAAACAGTGAAAAACATTAATTTCTTGATAAACTTGGCAAGAGTAAGGGTGAAATCAAGGACTCATTAGTCCAAGTTTATGAGGTTAATGTCATGAAGAAAACAGCAGTGGAGTTCCCTGGTGATGTAGTGGCTCGGCTTTGGTGCTGTCAATGCTGCGGCCTGGGTTTGATTCCCAGCCAGGGAACTACTCACATAAAAAAAAAGGAAGAAAACAGCAGTGTACAAGTGAATTAAACGTTTTTCTGAGGCGAGAGAAAGCATCACTGATAAATAGAGATCAGGGAAGCCAGTAATAACTAAAACTGACAAAAACATTGCACAAGTTTATTGAATTTTGTTTTAAAATCATCGGCTGACTGTGAGAAGCATAGCAGACCAAGTAAACATTGATAGAGAAGCAGTTAGGAAAATCTTAACTGAAAAATCTTGGCATGAGAAAGTATGTGCAAGAATGGTCTTGAAGGAGCTCACAGATGAACACACAAAAACAAATGAGAGTCAATGTTTGCCAAGACCTTTTGGAAAGGAAATACAATGTTATGGGCTGTGTTATCACTGGTGATGAAACATGCGTGTACCAATATGACCCTGAAAAAAAGCATCAAAGTGCACAATGGAAGTCAGCTAATTCTCCACAACCAAGAAGTTTTGTCAGTTTAAATCAAGAGTTGAAACTATGTTGCTAATTATTTTTGATATCATAGGAGTGTTCATTATGAATTTGTACCAACTGAACAAGTAGTCATCCAAATTCACTATTTGGAAGTGCTGAAAAGGCTGTGTGAAAAGTTAGGCAAAAAGAACCTCATCTTTTCACCAGAAACTCATGACTTTTGCATTACACAATGCACCAGATCACACAGCACTGTCTATGAGGGAATTTTTACCCAGTAAACAAATAACTATATTGGAAAACCCTCCCTACTGACCTGATTTGATCCTCAATGCTATTTTTAATTACCTAAAGATAAAGAAACTATTTAAAGCAAGATATTTTGATGACATTCAGGACATTAAGGGTAAGATGACAACAGCTCTGGTGTCCATTTCAGAAAAAGAGTTCCAAAATTACCTTGAAGGGTGGACTAGGCACTGGCATTGGTTCCTAGCTTCCCAAAGGGAGTACTTCAAAGGTCACCATAGTAATATTCAGCAATGAGTTATGTACCTCTTATTATAGGATGAGTTCAACTTAATTGTCAGACCTTGTATATTGCTTAAATCATATAATTATTGTTTTTTTTTTTTTTTTTTTTTTGCTTTTTGGTATGTGGGTAGCTCCCTGACTGGGAATCGAACCCAGGCCACAACACTGACAGCGCCAGCGCCGAAGCCTTAAGCCACTGCACCATCAGGGAACTCCTTAATTATGATTTTTTGTGCTATCCTTTACATTTTTATTTTTTTGTGAAATAAAATTTCCAACTGCCTATCAGTTGGCCCTAAAATTAAATTTTAAATATAATTAAAATCTAATGTGTAATTATTACTGTTGCCATATTAGCTATTTATATTGCATGTATATATAGTTACTTTGAATTTAAGCATGTCTAGCAGGACAATATAATATCAACACAGAGGTAGTCTTAAGGGTAAAATGGTAAATATCTCAAACATGCAGTTTACTTTGGGGTCTCAAAATGTTGCCTGAGATGTAAAGAAATATATTAGATGCAATACCATATTGGTATTAGAGACTAGTTCCCTTGGGGAGGGTGGGAGGTAAAAAAATTAATAACTTTAATGAATGTATAATTTGCAAATATCATTTTTTTTATTTGGTAGGTTGTGTTTATTTTCTTGATAGTACCCTTTGCTGTGAAGTTTTTTTTTTATAATTTGATGTTGTCACATCTGTTTATTTTTTACTTTGTGTTTCTTGCTATTGGAATCAAATCCACAAAGAACATCATTAAGACTGATTTCAAAAAGGTTATAAACTATTTTTATTGCAGTATTATTGATAATAGTCAATAAACAAAATTGACTTGTGTTAATCAACAAATAATAAAAACAAACTAATGTGATTATATATATATATATATATATATATATATATATATATATATATATATTTGATACACACACACACACACACACACATATATATAGTCCCTGCTTTAAAAAATGTGAAATTCTGTCATTTGCAACATATGGGTGGATGTTGTGATGATTATGCAGATAAAGACAAACATATGATTTCGCTCATATATAGAAATAAAACTGACCAGACATAAGATTTTAAACAGGACAGAAAACAATGGTATTGTCCCATTTTGAATGGCATGTATGATCAGCCTAATTTCACTGGGCTAAATTCAAGGTGTCAGTAGGCTGACCATGAGTACAATTTAAAATAGGACAGTATGGCTGTTTTCTGTCCCATTTAAAATGGTATGTCTGATCAGCCTAATATAAAAGCAAAATAAAAAAACAAACAAAATGAACAAGTAAAACAAACAAACAAAACCCCCAAAATTATAGAGGTAGGCAACAGATTGGTTGTTACCAATCTGGAAAAATGACAGAAATAAAAACAAAATACTTCAAGAGGCTCAATTGTATGATCATGGTTGTAAATCAGAATTTTGGTGGGGAGCGTGATGTAGTACACACAAATATTGAATTATAATATTGAATGTTATATCTGAAAGTTATATAATGTTAAAACTAATGTTACCTGAATGGATATAAAATTACAAAAAAATTTAAAATGTGTTGTGCTTATTATATGATACAGCAATTTCACTTAGTGGTATTTACCCAGAACAACTGAAAATGTATGTATACACAACGACCTGTACATGTATGCTTATTGTAGCTTTATTCTTGATTACCAAATCTTGAAAGCAATCACGACATTTATCAATTGGTGAATAAATAAACTGTGGCCCCTCCAGACAACTCAGTGCTCAAAGAAATTAGCTATTGAGCCATGAAAAGACAAGGAGGAAACTTAAGTGCATATTACTATGTGAATGAAGCCAATCTGAAAAGTCTATTTACTGTATCATTTCAACTCTATGATTCTGGAAAAGAAAAAACTATGAGATAATGAAAGGTTTAGTGGTTGCCATGGTTGGTGGTGAGGAAGAAATGAATAAGCAGAGCACAGAGGAATTTTAGGGCAGTGAAATTATTCTGAATAATGCTACAATGGGAAATATATGTCATTATACATTTTTGAACAATCTAGAGTATGCAACGTTGAGAGTGAGCCCTAATGTAAACTTTGAATTTTGAGTGATAATAATGCATCAACATAGATTTATCAATTATAATAAACGTATCCCTCTGGTGCAAGATATTGGCAGTGTGAGAGGCTGTATTTATATAGGTCATCTCTATACCTTACTCTTAATATTTTGTAACCCCCAAACTGCTCTAAATTATGAAGTCTGTTTTTATAATGTAAAATGAGGAAATTTCAAAGCTTCAAAGTTTTTCACTTATGTGATATATCTCAAGGGTAATGATCAATCTTTCAAACCAGATGATTTAAATAATATACTTATGTTTCAAATTCACTCTTAAGCAAGAGATTAATGCACATCAAATGTCAGACTTCAAAACCATGCCATATGCATTTATGTTTTAAATCTCTATATATTCTCATATATGTTTATATATGTACAAATAAATATATTTATTACTTTTAACCAATTCATATATGTAATTTTAAAAGCTTATTTATGTAGAGAAAGAATGGATAGTAGCAATGTAATAAGAGATGTAGTGATCATATGATATATATGAATCACTATATTAGACATTGAAAATAAAAAGAGATATAAAAGAAAGGCTTGTTTTTAAGAAGCTAAAAACTTGATTGGAAAAACAACAAAATGTAGAACATTTGTAGTAAGTACTGGGAATGGACTGCAACACTAATAGCAAAAGGTTAAGTACCTCCAAGATCTCCAGAGCCAGTATTTTAGAAAACAGGGGGAAGATGATGTTTGCATTTTTAAAAATAATGTTTTTTTTTTCAATTTTCCCAGCATCATTTATTGAAGAGGCTTTCTTTCCTTTATTGTATAATTTTTTGCTCCTTTGTCACAAATGATCTGTGTATGTATTTGTGTTAGAATGGCTATTATCAACAAGATATAACATGAGAAGTGTCAGAAAGGCTGTGGAGAAAAAGGAACTCTCATATACTGCCGGTGGGAATGTAAACTGGTACAACTACTATTAAAGACAGGATGAAGCTTTCTCTAAAAGTTAAGAAGAGAATGTTTCTTCTGGATATTTACCCCAAAAAGTTGAAAACCTTAGTCTGTAAAGACATAAGTACCTCAATGTTCATTGCAACACTGCTCAGGGTGGCCAAATAATGGAAACAACAAAGGGTCCTTTTCTAAATAACTGGATAAAAAGTTGTGATACATTTATACAATTGAATAATACTCAGCCAACAGAAAGACATAAAATATGGCCATTTACAATCACATGAATGGACCTTGAGTTCATCATGTTAAATGAAATGTCAGATAAAAAAATCAAGAAACATATGATTTCACTTAAATGTGGAATATAATATTGCAAGTAACAAAGAAAAATTCATGGCACTTTCAATAGTTTAGTGGTTACCTGAGGGTAAGGGAGGAAGGAGGTGGTCAAGGAGAGAGGGTACATCAAATGCATGGTGATGGAAGGAGAACTGACTCTGGGTGGTGAGCACACAACGCAACACATAGATGATGTACTGTAGAGTACACCTGAAATCTATGTACTTTTTGTTCACCAATGTCACCCCAATAAATTTAATAATAAAAAAAATTTTAAGATATTTTAGCAATTCTTTTCTCTGTCTAGAAATACACCTTTCCTACAACATGATGCAATCTCATTTAGATCTTGTTTTCCATACAAGTTGCCATTCCATTGTCATACTACTTACAGTGTATGAGTCACTTTTCTGGTGCTGCATACAACTTATTTGCAAATGAAATTGTCACAGCTATTATAGCAGCTGTTTGCACGATGTCAGAAAGCTGTCAAACCCAGCATACTCAAATGGTTTGCAGCAAAAAGCAAATGAACATACTGATAAATAATTAAAGGCACTTCATAAATTATCTTTACCAAGGAAATGGAAATGTTGTCAGACTGAGTATAATCTATTTTTTGCACCTGGGATCAAGCCAAAGGCAGTTGCTGCTAATATCTAAATATAGGAATGCTTGCCTCTAAAATAAGAAGCTCTGGAGAAAAAGTGTTTCCATTTAAATGCAAAGTTGTTCTATCAACTGGGGGTGGGGGTTAGTCCCTTGTTTTTAGACTCATTACATAAATTCTATTTATATATTTCAGTGACATCAATATAGAAGATACTAATAATCTAAAAAACATTATAAAACAAAGAAATATAAAAAATACCCACCAAATATCAATGTGCACACAGTCAGCATTTATTCAGAAGGAACTCACCCACTTAGATATCTTTTTTCTCTATTGACAAAGTAGTCTAATTTATGAAGAAGTATATCCGATATATTTAGTGAGCTCTGTTTTCAATATGCTCATTAACAGTAAGTAGGATGTCAGGATCTCAAGTGATAACTTGTTTTCTTTTTTTTTTTCTATTGAATAAATCAAGGTTTCAGAAGTTAGTTGTCAATAATTACATTGAGTTTAATAAAATTTATAGGACAATCGTTGACCCCAAAACAAGATTTTGATACAAACTTAACTATGCAAAGACAAAATAAGAAAAGAAATGCTTAAAGAATGTGTTTACACATGGCTCAAAGACAGGTCCAAATTACATGTACTTCTAAAAAATTACTTTTGTTTAGGTTTAATTTATATACAATAAAATTAGCTAATTAAAAATACACAGTTTGGTGACTTTTAACAAATGTGCATTACCACATCAGGATATGGAAGACATGAGAAAAACCCAAAATATTTCATTTCCATTTACATATAATCCCTTCTTTTTACACCCTGGCCCCAACAACCACATTTTTATTTCTATCACTATACATTTGCATTTTCTGGAATTTTAAATACATGGACTAACTTTGTGTCTGCCTTTATTCACTCAAAATAATGCTTTTGTGATTTGTTGTAAAGATATTGTTGCATGTGTTTCTTAATACACTTTAGAATATTGAAGTTTATTCTCATTTACCTTAGCAGAATTTGTCAAAACTGTAGAAATTTGACAATGCTAAAAGGCTCACAATGAAACCATGAAAACTTTTTTAAGTAAAATTGCTAGACCATGTGCCAGGTATGTTCTACACAAGTTGTCTCATTAGATTCTCTTAATAACATGTCAAGGGGAAGTTTGCTAATGAATTAAAAACTGAATCTCATCAGATTTAAGGAAATGTTAAGAATCTCAACAGCTAATCATGACAGGATGTAGAGATAAAATTTTGTGCTTCAGTGGAAAACTCTGCAGTGCCTGCAGGACACTCTGTAGGTTATCTGATTGGACAGTTTTTACAATGCTGTAAAATATAAATAATGGATAACAAAGCAAATAATTTTTGTTTGTAGATATGCCAAATCTGTTAAGTGGAAGTTCAATTAATTTTCTCCCCTCCACAGAAGTTGCCAGGTCTGCCTCCCATTTACACATTTATATGAATATTCTTTATCTAAAGGCATGCCTGCTTTTTTGGATTCTTATTTGAACTGTCATGACATCTTAACCAATATTCTTATGAATCAATAAAATAAAATTCTTGACATATGTTCATTTTTATATGTGTATTAAAGTCATTATCTTATTTTTTAAATTATCTTTTGACAGAAAGAAATTAAACTTAGGAATTTGACAATAAATTCTGTGCTTCTTTGAACTGTTTCAGCTTCTATGTTTTCATGATAACACTCGTACTTCTGTAAATAACAATTTTCTTAACATATCAAAAATATCTTTACATTTTGAACTATCTTTTATCAAACATGTAACAACTTTCCAGGATAGTTTAATCTTTCTACTATATATTAGTCTTATTAGTGGTATATGTTGGTGTGAGGTAACTAAAGGGTTATTTTTTCATAAGGATCAGGCTTCTTTCTAGTTGTACCATTAGAAAGAATCCTGTAACCTTGAAGACAATGAAGTCTGTCAGAATTTCTCCCATAAGACAGGAATTCAAGGCTTTTTCAGCTCTGACTTTCTTTGCTGCCCACTTTTGAGAGAGCATATTAATGGTAATATTTGCTATTGAAGGAATCCAGAGAATAATGAACATGCCATATTTTCTGCTTTATTATTCATGAGGTGAAATTTCTCCTCTATTTTCATAAGAAAAACCTAATTTGAATAAGCTTTGTTTATATTTTGGAATTACAAATAAATTTCAAGTGCTGTAAAGAATATTGATATTATCAAGACCTGTCTCCACCTGGCATTTCATTCTTATCTGTGATATATTTTGCAGATAATTTCCCCTCCTATACATAAATATTTTCAATGAAAGAATTTTCCCACTGTTTAAAAAAACAACCAATCAAACAAAAAACCCCAGTATGTGCTCAGAGGTTCTGACTGTCAGCAGTTTTCCTTAGACTAAGGCATATCTTTACACATTGATTTATAATGTGTCCCATTCACTACAGATTTATTTTGAGCTAGGCACTGCACTAGACATATAAATGTCCACTAATCCTTACAAAAATTCTATGGTGGTATTAACTCATTTTAGACTAATGAAAATTAAGGCCCAGTATATAAGTAACTTGTATGAAGACCTAAAAGTTTGCTTCTCTTAAATGTCAAAATTCAAATTTAAATCCAATATTGCTTGACTCCAAAGTTTTCTCCTCTTATTAAAAAACTTACCCTTGAAACCATCCCTATAGCTTTTTTTTTCTGGGTCTAATATGCTGACTTTGCAGTATTTAGTAAGATTTGGTATTCCTGTTACTTCAAGTGGTGACCATTGCATGTTTAAATTTTTAGTGTTGTAGATGAAATTATAGATATTATAAAAGTCTGGAATATGCTCTAGTTTTTAAAAAAATAAAATAATCATGGGCCAAATATAATTTTATTTTATAATATATATTAGATATTATTTTGGCAAGAAAATGAATATACTATAAGAAGTTTAAGCAAAAATAATTATTAAAAATATTAAATATTGAAAATAGCCATACTAACAGGTATAAGGTGGTATCACATCAACAAGATAAGGAATAACAAATTCTGGAGAGGCTGTGAAGAAAAAGGAACCTTTGCACACTGCTGGTGAGAGTGTAAATTGGCACAACCACTATGAAGAACAATGTGATGTTTCCTCAAAAAATTGGAAATAGGGTTACCATATGACCCAGAAATCCTCTTTCTGAGTATCTATCCTAAATTTGAACACCTTAGTGCACAAAAACTTATATACATCAATGTTCATTTCAGTGCTGTTCATGGTGGCCAAGACATGAAAGCAACCAAAGTGCCTTTCATACAATGACTAGATAAAGAAGCTGTGGTATATATACCCAATGTAATATTACTCAGCTATAAGAAAAGATGAAATACTACCATTTGCAATGAAATGGATGGACCTCGAAAACATCATGCAATGTGAAATAAGTCACACAGAAAAAACCAATCACCATATGATTTCACTCATATGTGGAATGTAAAACTGGAAGCAATAAAGGAAAAAAACTCATGGACACAGCCAATAGTTTAGTGGTTACCTGGGCACAAGGGGGTGATAGAAAAGGGAGGGCATAGGAGAGAAGGGAAAGGGAGTTAAATATATGGTGATGGAAAGAGAACTGTTACTGGGTGGTGAACACATAGTGCAACACATAGACGATGCACTGTAGAACTGTACAACTGAAACCTATGTAATTCTTGTTAACCAACATCACCCCAATAAGTCTAACAGTAAAAAAAAAATAGATAAATTTTAGAATCTTCATGGGGGTCACTGTTAAGCTCTAAATGTCTGCAGTCAGAAAACAGCCTCCATTACCACCGTGGCAGTCTGGTGTCAGAGGCATTGCTGCTGCTATTTAGCTCAGTAGCTAACTTGGTTGGTGCTAACACCTGACCTCAGCAACCCTCCAATTGCTCTCTCCTCATAATCATTTACCTTCACCAACAATAACCCCTGCCAAAAAAGTAAATTTAATGTGATGCATACTTCCTCACACTACTTTCTTCCCAACTGCTTCCTCACATTGCTTTCTTACAAATAGAGTTGTAGACAAGTGCTATAGCCTAGTTCACGTATCAGAACTAAGGGAAAGGACTGAAAAATTGATATGGATTAAACCACTGGGGTTATGGAGGAAATAATAATACTATAGGAAATTCTGCAAACATAGAAAGAATGTTCTCACTAAGATGGTATATGATGTGTGTCCACAAAAGGAAGTATAGAGTGTGAAGAGACTGAGTCTGTTATTATGAATATAAATAGGAATATTATGAATATATATATATTAGCTGTCACCTGACATACTACTGTTTCCAATTTGCATTCTGTCAATATACTACTGATCTCAAAGAGGTTTGTTTGGCCAGTGACTTAAGTTTCCTCATATTTGGAAACCTGAGGATGATGGCTGGATTTGTAAATCTTTTTATGTAGAAGAGATCTGGGTTTATTTAACTAAAGGTTCTTTTTATTTTACTGTGGATTGCTTACATGGTCTTTTTTTTCTAGTTTCCACTTTTTCCTATGTAATTTCATAGCTCATGTAGTATTTTACATATAGTTTATCTTCTGGGAAGGTATTTTAAATACATAATAAATTACTTGGTCAATAATACAGATCTCATGGTGATGTATTTTTTTCCTTTATTTCTTATGTGGGAGACACCATTGTTTTCTCCTTATTTAAAAAACTTGAACCATGTAAGATCAGATCTTGCTAAATTTCTGCTTTTTAAAATAGCCATTTCTGACAAATTTAAATTGAGATGACATTCTTTTTCTGAATTTTTGAAGCAAGAGCTATCTATGTCATTTACTTAGCTTTTAGAAAAATATTCTTTTGTGACACTAAAATAAATATACATAATCTGACAGAAGTAGTAAGTGACAAAGGACAATAAATAATAGTGTCAAGGATCTGTAAGACTGGTCAAATTGTGGTTGCACAAGGTTTTTATGCAATATAGATCCCATATTCTATAATTTGCTTTACTTAAAGGTTTTTTTTGCTATTTGTATTTATATATATTTTTTAATTTGAAAATATTTGTCCAGCTTCAGAGAATTTCCTTTGTGATTTAGATTAAAATTGCATCAAGCAGAACACTTTTGGGAGAAAGCTTCGTACCTCTTTTATTATAGAAAATTTATGTTTCTCATTAAAAACATGAAAACATTTTACTTAAATAACAGAATTCAAGATTCCAATTTTGTAAAAACTCAATTAGATTCAAGAAAACTTAGATAGGCAGTTCAATAACCTCAGAAGTAAAATCAATAAACAAAAAAAATCAAAGAAATTGAAATTTAAAAATGTCAAATAGAAGTTATGGAATTGAAGAACTCAATAAAAGAAATGAATTATGAAATAGCAATTTAGAAAATAGAGCTGACCAGATGGAGTGAAGAATTAGTGATATTAAAAATAGAATTTAGAAAAAAAATCACATAAAAGAAGAGAAAGGCTTGAGAGTCTTTATAAGAAATGAAAGAATTCTACAAGAATTATCTGACTTCATCAGATTAAGCAATATAAAAACATTAAGTATACTAGAAGGAAAAAAAAGGCAGAATGACACAGAGAAACTATTCAAATAAATATTCTGTGAGAACTTCAAATTTATGAAAAGAGCTGGATCCTCAAATCCACAAAGCAGACGATTTAATTACTTCAGTTTTAACAGGCCTATTTCAAGGCACAATATATTAAAACTGACAACACTTAGTGACAAAAAATAACTTATCAAGGTAGCAAGAGAGAAAAAGATGGTATCCTACAAAAGAAAGATCTGTAGATTATTATCCACTTTTTCAGAAAAAACTACAAGCTAGGAGTGAATGAAATCAAATATGCAAACTATTGATGGAGAGAAATTACCAACTAAAATTAATATATTCAGCAAAATTATTTCTTAAATATAAAAGGTAATAACAACCTTTCCAGATATATTGAAGCTGAGAATATTTTCCAACACTATGTATGCATCACAGAAAATACTGAAAGGGGTTATTCTACCTGAAACAACAACAACAATATAAAGGGGATAAAAAACTATGTGTAAGATGACTGACAGATAGAAGTAGTAAATAACACTCCTATGCAGAATAGGGCACTATACACTTAAATGCAGTATAAAGGTTAAATGAAATAAAAACATAAAAAAGGAGAGAAGAAAACATAATCTGCTACTGCAACTCAGAAACAAACTCAGCATAGCATAAATAGAGATAATATGTTATAAAAATCATAAAATGAGACGTAACATCTAAATTTGCAAGAAGGAATGGAAATAAAATGCAGACTGAAGAAAAAGGACTACTGTATATATGAAACTTTCTTAAACATTACCTTAATGATAACCACTCAAAAAATTTAGAACTGAGACATATAACAGAAAAAAACAAACAAACAAAAAAACAAAAAAATTGTAAAATACCCCCAAACTAAAATAACAGCAAAATCACAAAGGAAAAAAAACAAAACAAAACAAAAAGGAAATGGAGACATTGAGCTACCAGAAAAAGTGCAGTAAAACAACTATAAAAAATCTTCATATATTAACAATCACACTAAATCTAAATGGACTGGACTTGCGAATAAAAAGGCACAGAGTAGCAGATTGGATCAAAAGATAAAACACAACCATATGCTGTCTTTAGTTCAGCAGCAAATAAAAATGCAGACTTGAAGTGAAAGAATGGAAAATAATACTCCAAGCAAATGGCACTATAGAAAATTGTAGTCACTCTTATAGCTGATAAAATAGACTTTAAAATTAAAAAGGTAACAACAGACAGAAATAAATATTTCATAATGATAAAGAAGAAAATGCATCATGAAGACATAACACTTATCACTACATATACTTGAAGTGAGGGTACACCTAAAAAATATAAACAATTACTAATAAAAACTAAAAGGAGAAATTAACAAGAACACAATTATGGTAGAGACCAAATACCCCACTGACAGCTATGGGTAGATAGATAAGCCAAACAAAAAAATTAATAAGCAAATATCATCCTTAAATGATACACTAGACCAAATGAACATACTTAACATTTATGGAGACTTTCATTCAACACCAGATTATACATTCTTCTCTAGTGTACATGGAACAGTCTCAAGGATAGACCATATGTTGGTATACAAAACTAGTCTCAACAAATTTAAGAAGACTGAAATTATGCCAAGTTTATTGTCTAACCACATGTTTTGAAAATAGAGATAAACTGCACAAGAGAGAAAACTGCTAATATGTAAATATTAAACAACATGCTATTAAACAATGATGGGATCAAAGAAGAAATAAAAGGAGAATTTAGAAGATATACAAAAGCTACAAGAAATGAAAATATAACATATCAAAATTATTAAGATATTCTGAAAGCTTTAATAAGAAGGCAATTTATATCATTATAGGCCTATTTCAAATAATAGGACAAACCCAAAATAAATAACTTTACATTATATCTTAAAGAAGTAGAAGAAAAAGAACAAATGAAACCCATCAGCAGAAGAAAGAAAATAATAAAAATTATAGCAGAATTATAAAAAATGAGGAAAAATGGATAGGATACTATTAATGCAACAAAATAAATGGTTTTTTGAAAAAAATTAATAAAATTGACTAAGTCTTGGCTAGACTCACTAAGAAAAAAAGAAAAAAAGACACAAATAATAAAATCAGAAATGAAAGATAAGAAGTTATGATGATGCCACAGTAATACAAAGGATCATACAAGAACACTCTAAAAGACTATATGTCACTAAATTCAATAACCTAGAAGAAATGAATAAGTTCTTAGAAATATACAACCTTCCTGGACTTAATAATGAAAAACTAAGAAATCTAATTAGACTAATCAACAGTAAGAAAGTCAAAACAGTTATCCAAAACCTCCTCAAAAGAGTTCAAGACCAAATGGCTTCATTAGTGTAGTAACTAAATATTCAAAGATGATTAATACCTTTCCTTTCAAACCCTTGCAAAAAACTGAAAAAAAGGCAATAATTTCTAAGTAATTTGATGAAGTCAGCATTACCTTGATACCAAACCCTGCTAAGGATGACACACCAAAAAGAAAACTATAAACTAATATCTCTGATGAATGAAAATACAAAAATCCTAAATTAAGTAATAAAAAATTGAGTACAAAAATACATTTAAAAGATTATGCAAGTGGAGTTCATGCTAGGAGTGCAGGGATTGTTTAACATATACAAATCAATCAATGTGATACAACACCTAACAAAAAAGATAAATGTTATATAATCATATTAGTACATGAGAAAAAATATTTGACATAATATGACATTCATTTATTATTAAAACACAATAAAAACAAATATAGAAAGAAAGTGCCTCAACATAATGAAAGCCATATATGACAAACCTTCAGCTAATATCATACTGCATTGTGAAAAACTGAAAACTCTTTGTTTATGATCAGGAACAAGACAGAGATGCCTCCTCTTACCATTGTTATTCAACATAGTATTAGAAGTCCTAGCCAGAGCAACTAAACAATAGAAAGAAACAAAAAAATTCCAAATAAAAAATGAAGTCACTTGTAATTTTCTGCAGATGACATAACTCTTTATAATAGAAAATCCTAAAAACTCCACCAAAACACTTTTAGAAACAACACAAAAACACATTAAAGTTGCAGGATACATAATAAAAAGTACAAAAATCCATTGTGTTTTATATACTAGCAATAAAATTTCAGAAAAAGTAATTTTAAAACTTATTTAGGAATAGCAACACAAACAAATAAATAGAAAGATAAATAAATAAATAAATGAATAAACAATAAACAGCCTAGGAATTAACTTAACAAAAGATTATTCAGTGTACAGGGACTATACACTGAAAACTATAAAACATTATTAAAGTAACTGAAAAAGACATTACAAAGTAGAAAGATATTTTATGTTCATAGATTGAAAGAATCAAAATAGTTAAAATGGCTATATTATCCAAAATATTAATATACAGATTGAATACTATCCCCATCAAAACCCCAATGGAATTTTTTAAGAAATAGAACAATTATAATATTTGTATAAAGTCACATAAGACCCTAAATAGCCAAAGCAATTTTTAGAAGAAAAAAAAAATACTGGAGGTATCACATCTCTTGATATTAATTTATACTGCAAAGCAACAATAATAAAAACAGTATGGTATTAGCAGATAAACAGACATCAAGATCAATAAAATAGAATTGAGAACCCAGAAATACACCCACATATATATGGGCAGATAATTTTCAACAAAGTCACCAAAACTATACAATGAAGTTAAGAAAGCCTCTTTAATTAATGGTGATGGGAAAAGTGAAAAGCCATATGCAAAAGAGTAAAACTAGATTGCTATCTGTCACCATATACTAAAATTAACTCAAAATGAATTAAGGACCTAAACATAAGACCTGAAACAATAAATTGTATATTATAAAATATTGGTATTAAACTTATGGACCTTGATTTTAAGGAGGAATTCATATATTTGACCTCAAAGTCAAGAGAAATAAAAGCAAAATAAATAAATTAAACTATATTAAACTAAAAGGTTTCTGCACAGCAAAAGGAACCTTCAATGAAACAAAGAGAAAACTGACTGAATGGGAGAAGATATTTGCAAACAACACCTCAGATAAAAGGTTATATCCAAAATATATAAAAATTCATAGAACTTTACAACAACCACAAAAAGAAACAATTTAATTGAAAATGTGGGCAGAGATCCTGAACAGATACTTCTCCCAAGAAAACATACAAATGACCAACTGATACTGAAAAAATGCTCAACTTCACTAGCTATTAGAAAAACACAAATTAAAACCATAATAAAATATCACCTCATGCCTATTAGAATGGCTATTATCAACAAGACAAAAAATAAGTGTTGGAGAAGTTGTGGAAAAAAAATTATACACTGCTGGTGGAAATGTAATTGATACAACCACTATACAAAAACAGTATGGAGGTTTCTCAAAAAATTAAGAATAGACTAACAGATGACCCAGCAATTCCTCTTCTGTGTATATACCTAAAATATCTCAAAATATTTCTCAGTAAAGGTATTACATGTATATATTCCTATATTAATTGTAGAATTATTTATGGTGGCCAAGATATGGAAACAATCAAAATGAGTTTTGATAGATGATTGGATAAAAAAGATTCAGCATATATTCACAATGAAATATTACTCAGCAGTTAGAAAATGTGAAATGCTGCCATTTACAACAACATAAATAGATCTTGATATTATATATCATGCTAAGCAAAATAAAATCAGACAGAAAAAGTTGAGAACTATATGATTCTATTTACATGTGGAATATAAAACTAAAAGCAATAAACTTATAAGAAAAACAAACAAAACTCATAGACACTCATAGACACAGAGTTTAGTAGTTACCAGAGGGTAAGAGGGCTGTGGGGACATTAAAAGAGGGTAAAGTGGGTCAAATATATGGTGATGGAAGCAGATCTAGCTTTGGGTGGTGAACACACAATGTAATATATAAATAATGTATTATAGACGTGTACACTTAAAACCTACATAATTTTCACTCTAAAAACTACTTAGAATTTAGAAAACAATATGCAATTGGCTTTTTCTAGTCATATATCAATATGGTCAATTTCTTCACATCTTGAAATACCTATCTTGAACTTATATTTCAGCACCTCTGGCTTTGTATATTTTCAACATCAAACTTCTTAAGTAGTTAAACATTCTTGGTATTTTAATTTTCTCATGTTTTGTGCTAAGGTGACATTCATACTGCTTTACTGGTTACCTTCTGTTGTCAGTCATCTGTCCATCTGCTTTAACATTTACACTACATTTTTACTTTTAAACAAATAATCATCAGTTTTTGCATTAACATAAACCAAGATAAATTTGGTAGAACTCCACTTCAAATTTCCAACTTTTCTCATGCTTTTGCCTAATAGTGCATGAGAACATGTACCACAGTCATAGCACACTCACCAAAAGGTTAAATCTGAAATAATAGAGTGAATCCAGGGCTCTCTGGAGAAAGTCCTAAGGTCAAGTGCACTAACCTCTAATTAGCTGTGGGAATCCATTCCAACCCAGATGCCCACACTTCCTACTTACCAGGTTGCTCTATATTCTGCTCCCTTTTATTATTTGTTGGGGCTAGTCCATAGGCCTCTGACCTGAAGAAAAGGCTGCATAAAGCCTAGGACACCCAGGGAAATGACCTTGTGATTATTCAAGTCTAAGCACCTTTAGTCTTGACCCTTCTGCTCCAGAAAAATAACAAGGGCAAGCATTTACCTCACTTTTTTAGTAGGCTGTTACTTTCACCTCTCTTCTCCCTGAATTGACCCTCCAATTCCTTCTAAATTTTTATTACCTTTTATTCAGTCCCAGTGTGTAAGATCAAGGTCAGCCTGTTTGTAATGAAAGATTTATTTATCTTAACTCTTCTAAAGGATTTTGAGTCTGAAATACTTAAGAATGAGTGGGGTCTAAGGCTCTTAACAATGGTTTTTCTTCTCAAAGACTACAGATTTAGGTTCCCACAATATTTCTGTTGATATCCTTATTGCCAGGATTGCAACACTCAAATTACGTTTTATATAAGTACAATAAAATCAATATGAGGCATTCTAAGTAAATATTTTTAATATATATACTTGTTATTAGGATAATTGTTATCATTCTTAAAAGTATTCATGATTAATTGATAAATTTTATATTCAAATTTTTACCCTTGACACTATTTGAACCCATCTTTCTTCTACTGACATTATTCTTGCTGAGGGATTAGCAACACCTATGCTGCTAAATCTCACAGGTAGTTCTTTTATTTCTGTATCTTTTTGGACTCCTTTGAAGCATTTGATACTGTTGAGAATTATATCATTTTTGACACATATTCTGTTTTTGGTTTTTATCATATCATTTTTGTTTATTGGTTTGTTTTGGTTTTATTTCTACTCCCACTGGTGAACCTCATAATATCCTATGCTTAATCATAGTACAGCTTTTTAAAATTGTGGTATAAAACATCACAAATAATTTGCCAGTTTAATCATTTTAAGTTTATAGTACATTAGAGTTAAACACATGCACATTGTTGTGCAACAAATCTATAGAACCTATTCACTTTATGAAAAGGAAACTTCATACCCAGTGAACAAAAAATTCTTCCTTCCCCACTCTCCCAAATACCTGAATCCAACATTCTAATTTCTGTCTCTATGAGTTTGACTACTTTAGATACCTCAAATAAGTGGAGACATAAATTATTAATTTTTTATGACAACTTTATTTACCTTAGTGTAATGTCTTCAAGGTTCATCCATGTTGTAGCATATGAAATTATTTTATTCTTTTTAAAAGAAGAATAAATAATATTTTCAGATACATCCATATATCTCAAAACATTATATACACACACACACACACACACACACACACACACACACACACACATATATATATATATAAAACATCTTTTTTATCAATTTATTCATCAGTGATCATTTAAGTTGTTTCTATTTTACCTCTTGGCTATTATGTACAATGCTGCAATTACCATAACTGTGCAAATATTGCTGTGGGATCACGTTTGATTTATTTTAGATATATACCCAGAAGTCGATTGATGGTTTTTAGGGTAACTATTTTTTTTTGGAAACTCCATATTGTTTTCCATAATGGATACACCATTTTACATTCTGAATTACAGTTCACAAGTGTTCTAATAACTCCCATTCTAAAATTACAAAATAACTATTGGTTATTCTCAATTTCTCTGATAGTGGTCATTCCAAAGAATGCAATATGATATCTCACTGTGGGTTTGGTTTGCATTTCCCTGATAACTAGTGATGTTAAACATCTTTCACATGCTTGTTGACCATTTGCATATCTTCTTTGAAGAAATGTCTAAGTCATTTATTCATTTTAAAATTCAGATTTATTTTTTTATTTTTTATATTTTGGAAAGTTATAGGAATACTTTATGTATTCTGGTTATTAACTTCTTATAAAATATGAGGCTTACAAATGTTTTTACCCATTCTAGAAGTTGCCTTTTCACTTTGTTGATTATTTTTACCATATAATTTTAAATTCAATCCCATTTGTCTTTTAGTTTTGTTGCTTATGTTTTTTATGTCATATCCAAGTAATTATTGCTAAATCTGATGTCAGCTTTTTCCCTGTTTTCTTCCTGAAGTTTTAGACAGCTATATCTTATATTTGTACTTTCAGATCACTTTAAGTTTGTTTTTGTCCATGTTGTAAGGTGTGCTTTCAACTTTATTTATTTATTTATTTTGCTTGTAAACATCCAGTTTTCCCAAGAATATCTGTGCAAAAGACTATTTTTTCTCCCTTGTGTGTTCTTGGCACCTATGTGACAGATCATTTGACCATTAACACAAAATTTGATTTAAGAGCTTTCTATTCTGTTCCATTTGTGAATGTATCTGTCAGTATCATACTGTTTTGATTACACTATCTTTGTAAAAAATTTTGAAAGCAAAAAGAATGAAGCCTCCACTTTTGTTTTTCTTCTTCAGAATTTTTTTTTCCATTTGGGATTCTTTGAGATCTCATATTAATTTTAATATTATTTTCTGTTTCTGAAAAAAACCTATTTTATCATTTTGTGTACATGAGCATTTTAACAATATTTCATTTTATAATCCATGGATTTAGAATACTTTTCCAAGAGGGTGTTCTCTGGTGGTGTAGTGGCTAGGCTTTGGCACACTCAACATGATAGCCTGGGTTCGAAATATATTTTTCCATTTATTTTTCTTGTTTATTGCTCACTTCCTAAAACTCCTTGGGCTTAGGCTCAACTTTGGTCAAGGCCACTCTTTATGTTCATCCTTGAAATAAAGTTATGTAGTAGAAGAGACTCTCAGAGACCAAGGTTTATAAAGGGAACTCCTATAAAGTACTAAGATAATTATCTTATTAAAAAATAAATAAGTATTTTCCACTTGTAGTAGATTTAATTGAATAATTGAAACACTGTATTAAAAACAAGTCACCTCACCACCATTCTTCACCTACGATTGCTGACAAGTCAACTCATATTAAACTTGCAGTACTCTAAACATGGTTCCTTTCATCATCGCTACCAATACTCTAGCTTATATTGTTACCCATCACCATCATCAGCATCATTAACATTGTCATTGTGTTCATCAATCATTAAGTTTTGAATATTCTTAAGTTTTGAATATTCTTAAGTTTTAGACCTTATATCAGTAGCATCAAACACATCTAACAAATCTTCATAACCGAAGTGTAAAGATACATGATAATCATTATCTACATTTTATGAATAAAGCAATTCAATTTAAAAATGATAAATAATTGTTTACTTTTCTCAATTTAATTGCACAGTGTTTTGTTTGTTTTGGAGCCTGACAAGTTTGATCTTATCTACATCTTTTTCATTCAGGAATATAAAATGTCTTTACCACTTGAGATTTACTTTTCCTATAAAATGAAAATAATACAATCTACTTTATTTTTGCCTGCCAAAATAAAATGAAAGAGAGAAAAAGCTATATCTATTACATAAATTATGTCAAGTTTACTTTTGTCTGATCAAAATTGTACTGGAAATTTAAGTGATGATACAAGCATTTTTTTCAAAGCTTTCATGAAGTTGCTTATTTGGAGCTGGAGCTATTTTACATGGGGTTCTAATGTATCTCTCTTTTTCCTTTGGTCTTTTTTCCCATCTTCCCCATTTATTTGGGGTGTCTGTTTGAGCTTAAAATATTGTTTTATATAACAATCCCTTGAAGCTACATCATTCTTTCCAGTTGCATATCTACCAAAAAAGGACTCTCATTGTTTTACATATTGATCACATTTCATAGAAAAAACCAAACACATTGATGCATTGGTTTACTAAAAGCAGAACAAAATGAAATCCAACATACATACACACACAAATTTCTTAACTAAGATTAAAATGGGAAGAAGCACAAGTAGTGAGGTTGCAGAGAACACCATCATGCCACATATGAATAGTGCCTCATACAATGCTTAGATGAAGTCAGCCATGTAAATAATTAGAGCTCTTTCAACACTGATTTTGAAATAATTCCTCCAAAGGAATGGCTGCCCTTCTAAGATAATAATGAATACAAAAGAAGGACTCCAGATGGTGGAATGAGAGGAGATCCTTGGAACATGGTGTGGAAAATACAATTAAACAACCAGGATCTAAAGGAAAAAACACTGAGTGGCACAGCCTCAGCTGACAGATCCACATATGGCAAGAAAACACTGAAGGTCAGAGAAAGGTGGCAAACAGGAGAGGAGAGAGGGAGAAGAGTGGAGACAGGACAGCAAAATGCAACCCAAGGCTGCCAGTAGAAAGAACGAGGTGGAAGCCTGAAGACTAAGGCCAAAGCTGAGCAGGAACTCTGGGCAGGCTGAAGACAGAAAGCTGACAAAAGTGGAGGCATGGACAGCTGAAGCCCCAAGAGACTGTGGACAAGTTAAAACCTGAACTGCGAGGCAGTGCGCTGGGGCCCATATTTCAGCACTGTACTGTGAGTGGGTTAGAGACTGAATAAAGTCTACTAAGATGCTCTAGGCAAGAATAGGGTCCCAGCTGCAAATCAAAGCTGATAGGAGCAGCAGCACAACTGCAAATTGACTCTGGATGAGTTTGAAACTACCATCCAGCTGCCATCCAAAAAGATGCCAGAACCAATCAAAATCCTAGGTGAAACACAGGCTCAGGAGGAAAAGGAAAGGCTGAGGCACCAGCACTCACTGTACAGGGACCTCCTGGTGTTCTGTAACAGGCTTCTGTTTAGGTACATGCCAGATCAGGCCTGCCCAGTGCTCTTATCATACCCCAATTGGGTTCTGCCCACTGTTCTCAGGCCAACCCAAACTGGACATGCCTGGTGATCTAGGTGCACATTAACCTGGGCCTGCCTGGTGAACTTTTTTTCAGTGCATGACTTCCTGGTGCTCTTGGCTTACCCCAACTAGGGCTCAACAAATGGAAGAAGGTGAAGCCAGAACCCAGAGGAATGAACCCGGGGATAACCACCACCATCCTACTCTAAGTGAAATCTATAGACAAAGGGATTAGCTGCTTCCCTTAACTCTCTCTCAGAGCTCACATACCTTTCATTCCTCCCAATGCCACCTAGTACCTGCTTTATAGACAGCTGAAAAGGGCAGATTGCCATTACCCTGTAAGCAAAAAAGCCTGCACTTCTCCCTACAAACCCTCCTGTTGTGAAACCATAGGAAGGGTCAGGGAAACTGCAAAATGAAGATGCAGCAGCTTTTTTTCTGCCCTGATCTCAAAGACTGTAGCATACCACTGCTTATTACATTTCCGCAAAGGAGTGGCACATCAAGAGCATTGAAATCAAGGCAACTTGATCAAATAAGTGAGTTACCTTCCAGAAAGGCTCTAAGAATGAGACTATTAAATAAGCAAGATAAAATATTGGTAGATGCCTCAGTGACACCAACTGGGAAGTAAAAGAAGGAAGAACCTCTTCATATCTGCCAGCGAAAAAATCCTAATGCCCAGGAAAAAACAAACAAACAAGAAAACAAACAAACAAAATCACACAAAATACAATGAGCATCTTAGAGTTCAAAGCTGCTCAGAAGGAAAATGAAAAATCTCTACAAAAAGAATTTATAGATTTTGAAATATATGATATTAATGACACAAATTCAAGACTGCAGATCGTAAGACACTCAGGGAGCTAAAGAATGTTGGCTGAGTACTCAGATGCAGCTGAATGACCCCTGAAAAATAAATCTGTGAGAAACTACAGCACTTTAATAAATAATTGAAACTATAAAAAAATAAAATAGAAATTCTGAAAATAATGCAATAAACATTTGAATAATAAACTCACTAGTATATGAAATAGGGCAGATTAGATGGAGGGAAAAATGACAAATTTTGAAGATAGAAACATTGAAAAGTCACAGGAGAAAGAAGAGAAAGATTCAAGAATCAAAAAATAATATGAAAGAGCCATACAAGAGATTTCTGACACCAGTAGAAAGAACAACATCAAAATAATAGAGGTAGCAGGAGAAGCAGAGCATAAATTCACAGAGAACTTATTCAAACAAATCATAGACAAGAACTTTCCAAACCTATGAAAACAACTGCAAATCCAAAATCAGGAAAAATACAGGAACCCTAGCTATATGGACTCTAGCAGATCATCTCCAAGTTACATCATACTGAAGATGTCAAAAATCAAAGACAAGGAAAGAATTCTTAATATATCCAGGAAAAAAATTATAACCCTTAAAGAAAAGCCCATTAGACTATCATCAGATTTCTAAACAGAACCTCTACAGGCCAAGAGAAAATGGAATCAAATATTCAAAATATTAAAAGAGAGAAGCTACCAGCCAAAAAATATTTATCTAGCTAAGTTATCTTTTAGACATGGAAGAGAAATAGACTTTTTCAGAAATACAAAAGCTGAGGGAATTACCTAACAGAGGCTGACATTTCAAGAAATATTGCAGGAGAATATTAGACTTGAAACAAAAAAATCTAAACAAATGAGTAAAAGTTGAGACAACAAAAAAATAAAAAGGAAGGAACCAATGGCCATAGGAAATTCTCATATATCAACAATCACCCTAAATGTAAATGTACTGAACTCACCAATAAAAAGGTACACAGCAGCACATTGGATTAAGTAGCAAAACCCATTCATATGCTATCTCCAAGAAACTCATAAGGATAAACAAAGACTCAGAGTAAAAGGACAGAAAACAGTATTCCAACCTAATGGCATCCAGAGAAAAAAGCAAGAGCTGCCATATTGATATCTGACAGACTTCAGAATAAAAAATGTAACAAGAGACAAAGATGGACATAGTGATAAAAGAGACAATGTAACAACAAGAAGACATGACACTAATGAATATATATTCTCCCAATTGGGAAACACAAAAATTTACAAAGCAACTGCTAACAGATCAAAAAGAAAAAATTGACAAAAATGCAGTTATAGAAGGGGACCTAAATGTCCCCTTGACAGCCATGGACAGATCATCCAAACAGAAAATAAAGAAATATCAACTTTAAACGATACATTACAGTAACTGGACATAATTGATATTTACAAGACACTTCATCTGACAACAAAAGACTGCACATTCTTTTGCAGTGCACATGGAACAATCTCAAAGATAGACCATATGTTGACACAGGAAGCTAGCCTCAGAAAGTTCATGATTATTGAAATTATACCAAGTGTATTCTTAGACCATAAAATTTTGAAATGGGAGATCAATTGCAAGAAAAAATAAGTAGAAAAAAATAATATATACATGGAGATTAAACAACAATGACTGGATCAAAGTAGAAATAATAAAAGCGATTTAAAATACATAGAAACTAAGGACAATGAAATAACAACTTATCAAAATTATTGGAATGTAATGAAAGCATTAATAAGAGGGAAATTTATATAATTACAGGTCTATCTTAAGTAACAAGTAAAATCATAAGTAAACATGCAACCATCCCATCTTAAAAAACAAGAAAAAGAAAATAGAAAAAACCCAAAGTCAGCAGAAGGAAAGAAATAATAAAAATTAGAGTAGAGCTAAATGCAATTTAAAACAGAAAGACAATAAAAAAAAGATAGTGCAACAAAGAGCTGGTTCTTTGAGAAAGTCAACAAAATTGACAAACCCCTGGCTAGACTAACCAAAGAACAAAAGGAAAAAGATACAAAGAACCAAAATTAGAAATGAAAGGGGAGAAATTACCACTGATACCATAGAAATACAAAATATCACAAGAAAATATTATGAATGGTTTTATGCCACCAAATTTAACAACCTAGAAAACATTTCCAGAAACATATAGTCTACCTAGACTGAACCAAGAACTGGAAAATCTCAATAGAACAATCAATAGTAAAGAAATTGAAACAATCATCCAAACCTCTGCAAAGGCAAAAGCCCAGGACCATAGGGTCTCAGCAAGAAGTTTTATCAATCATTCAAAGAAAAATTAATGCCTATACTTCTCAAATTCTTCCATAAAATTGAAGATGAAACAATACTTCTCAAATCATTCTACAGGCCAATATTACCCTATTACCAAAATCTAAACAATAAAGTGCAAACCAATTATCTCTGATGAATACAAATGCAAAATTTCTAAACAGAATATTAGCAAATAGAATACAACAATTTATTAAAAAGATTAGACATCACAATCTAGTGGGATTCATTCCAGAGGCACAAGGATCACACAACTTAAATCAATCAATGTGGTACATCACATAAACAAAATATAAGATAAAACCCATATGGTTATACCAATTGATGCCAAAAAAAGAAAGCATTTGGAATGATACAACATCCATTTATGATCAAAACACTGAATAAAATGGGTAGAAAAGGAAAGTACCTCAACATAATAAAGACCATATATTATGAACCCTCAGCTAATATCATACTATATAAGAAAAAATCTTAAGTCTATTGTTCTAACATGAGGAATAAGACAGGGATGCCCCCTGTTGCCAGTGCTATACAACAAAATACTGGAAGTTCTAGCCAGACAATCAGGCAAGAGAAAGAAGTAAAACATTTCCAAATTGGGAGAGAAGTCAAATTTTAACTAATTATGGAACTCATGATTCTTTATATAGAAAATTCCAAAGACCACCAGAAAAATATTAGAAACAATGAACAAATACAATATAGTTGCAGGAAACAAACTTAATGTACAAAAATCAATTGCATTTTTACATACCAACAATGAAACTTAAGAAAAAAATAATGACTAAAGCAATAACTTTTGAAACCACAACAGCCAAAAAATACCTAGAAATTAACAAAGAACATGAAGGACTTATACATTGAAAACTATAAGACATTATTAAAAGAAATTAAAGAGAACATGAAAAAAATGGAAAGATATTTCATGTTCATGGATTGTAAGACTTAACATTGTTAAAATGACCATGTTAGCCAAAGCAATATACAGATTTAGTGCAGTTCCCATAAAAATTTTACAGACATTCTTTCAAAAATAGATTAAAAAATTATCAGATTTGTATGGAACCACAAAAAAACCCCTGAATATTCAAAGCAATTCTACATAAAAATAATAAAGTTGGAAGTATCGCACCCCCTAATTTTGTCTTACTTACAAAGCATCAATAATCAAAACAGCATGGTATTAGCAGAAAAGTAGGCACACAGACAAGTGGAAGAGAATTTAAAAACCCAGAAATAAACCCATAAGTATATGGGCAAATAATTTTTGACAAAGAAGCAAAAAATTTACAATGGGGAAAAGAAAACCTCTTTAGTGCATGGTGCTGGGAAAATTAGAAAACCACATTTAGAGGAAAAAATCTGAACTGAAAACTTTCACCACATATCAAAATTAACTCAAAATTGATTAAAGACTTCTATATAAAACCTGAAAAAAATTAACCATATGCAAAAACATTAGTACTAAACTAACAGACCTTGGGTTTAGAGCAGACTTTATGAACCTGACCTAAAAGGCAAGGGAAGTAAAAGCAAAAATAAATTAATGGGACTATATCAAACTAAAAAGCATCTGCTCAGCAAAAGCAACTATAAATAAAGTAAAGAGACAGCCAACAGCATGGAAAAAATGTTTGCAAGCAATGCCTCTTATATATATATAAAGAACTTGTACAACTCAAAAACAAAACAAAACAAAATCCAATTAAAATGTGGGCAGAGGACTTGAATAGACATTTTACAAAGGAAAAAATACAAATGGCCAACAGATATATGAAAAAATGCTCTACTTCATTATCTATAATATTAGGAAAATGCAAAACAAAACCACAATGAGATACTACCTCACAACTTTTAGAATGGTTATTTTCAACAACACAAGGAATAACAAGTGCTAGAGAGCCTGTGGAAAGAAAGAAACACTTACACACTGCTGATGGGAATCCAAATTTGTACAATTAGTATGATGGACACTGTGGAGGTTTATTAGAAAATTGGAACAGAGTTAATATATGACAAGGCAATTTCAGTCCTGAGTATCTACCCAAAAATTTGAAAAGCTTATTTCATAAAGACTTATGTAACCCAAAGTTCACAGCAGCTCTGTTCAGGGTGGCCAACTTATGGAAACCACCAAGTGCTCTTTGATAGATGACTGGATAAAAAAGCCGTGGTACATATGCACGTTAGAATAGTACTCAGCTATAAGATGAAATACTGCCATTTTAGGCAAAATAGATGGACCTCGAGATCATCATGCTAAGAGAAATAAACCTGACAGAAATAACCGAGAACCACATGACTTCATTCTTATGTGAACTCTAAAATGAAAGCAACAAAGAAACAGAAAATCAGGGAGACAGTCAATAGTTTAGCAGTTACCTTCGGTTAAGAGGGGAGAGAAAAAAGGGAGAGTCAAATATATGGTGATGGAAAGAGAACTGACTCTAAGTGGTAAACTCATAATACAACACATAGACTATGTACTGTAGAATTGTACACCAAGCACCAATATAATTTTTACTAACCAACAGCACCTCAATAAATTTAACAATAAAAAAAGAAAGAAGAAAGAAAGAAAGAATATAAAACACATGTAAATACACACACACAAGCACACACAGGCAAACACAATAATGAATGAATGGTTTACCACCACCACCACCACCCCCAAAAAAACAGAAATAATGACTTCATTAGAATGATGCCTTGGAGGTAAATGTAGTTAGAACCAAGAGACACCTTCTCTTTTGGGAATAAATTTTTAATTATAATGGGAATTTATTATCGTTGGAAAGTGGCCCAGACCCAAATGAAGATGACCTTCATGCCTTGTGTTTGTCATGTAGATTTGACTTTTGAGGTTAAATGTGTATTTAAAGGAACAACAGGTGTGAGACACTGAGATTTCTCAACAATGAGGTGAATGCACCAAAATGCAATGTTGGCTGGAATCTGTCACTAGATTAAATATTGGTTTTGAAGAAGTATTTTAAGTATTATTTTTTTCATGACCTGGATTTCTAAGTAGAAATACAAAGTTTGAAAATTTTGCACACTTTGTATACATCAGACTTTTCTCAATCTCAACTGCTTCATTATTAGCATTATATTTTTCAGTCTTCAGTAATTCCAAATGTACAAATATTAACACTTAAGACACAAATCTAAATTTTTTATGCACATAGCATAATTTCACTTTCGTCATGCTAAAGAGGCTTTCTTTCTACTTTGTCAGTTTTTAAACCACAATGCTGATTTCTTTCTACAACTGAAAAAAAAAAAAAGAAAATTTGACCTTCTCAATAGGTGGTAGGTTGAAAAGAGGTTCAAAAACATTACATGCAACCAAGAGCATAAATTTCAGAAAAAAGATGTAGCAGATGTTAAAAGAAATCTGGTGGGGTCCTAGTCAAGAATCCAGCCCAGTAGATTCCACAGGTTCTCAGTATTTAAAAAACACTTAACATGCTTCACTGAGGTGTGGAACAGATGCTAAAAACCAACAAAATCCATAAAGGCTATTTATTGGAACTGACTATATTGTGATATCTATCCCTATTTAGGATCCAATATATGAGTATATAATTTCATTGAGCACTGATTATGTTTATGAAGACTATATATTGAGTACTCAAACCTGCCCAAATAATAACAATGATATGATCCAGAAATGTATATAGAAGCTGACTCTGTAAATCATAAAAACAAAATCTAAATTAAAAAATTAGCTATGTTTATGCTAAGTCTACCATATAAATTGCACTTTAGATACATTTCCTTTGTGTCTGCAAAAACTGAATCTCTAGCTTCAAATCTCTTCCTAGAAGTTTATCATCATTTATTTGAAGAGATAATTCATCTGAAGTGCCATCAGACAACCACCAGCAAGTGTATATTATTCTATATTGCATTGTGCTATTGATATTTTAGTATTGTTTTATTTTTATTTTTTTATTGTTAAACTTATTGAGGTGACATTTGTTAGCAAGAATTACATAGGTTACAGGTGTACAATTCTACAGTACATTGCCAACTTTTTGTATAATAAATTCACCACATCACGTGAGTTCTCTTCCCATCACCATATATTTAGTTCCCCCTCTCTGCTCTCCCATTCCTTCACCCTTCTCTCGTCTCCTCCCCACACATCCCCAAATAAACATTAAACTGTTGATTGTGTCCATGGGTTTTTTGTTTGTTTGTTCATTTTCTTTCTTTGTTGATTTCAGATTTATATTCTGCATATAAATGATGTCATACAGTATTTTTTTTCTGTTTGGCTTATTTTGCTTAGCATGATGATCTCCAGGTCCATTCATTTTGTTGTAAATGGCAGTAATGAGTAATATTCCATTATGTATATGTACCATAGCTTCTTTATCCAGTCATCTGTCACAGGGAACTTGGGTTGTTTCTAAGTTTTGGCCACTGAACAGTGCTGCAATGAACATTGGGGTACATAAGTCTTTGTGGACTAAGGTTTTCAAGTTTTTTGGGTAGATCTCTAGAAGGAGGATTGCTGGGTCATATAGTAACTCCATTCCCAATTTTCTGAGGAAACTCCACACCATCATCCACAGTGGTTGTACCAGTTTGCACTCCCACCAGCAGTGTGCAAGAGTTCCTTTTTCTCCACATCCTCTCCAGCACTTGTTATTCCTTGTCTTGTTGATAATAGCCATTCAGACAGGTGTGAGGTGGCATCTCATTGTGGTTTTGATTTGCATTTCCCTGATAGCTAATGAGGATGAGCACTTTTTCATATGTCTGCTTGCCATTTGTATTTCTTCATGGGAGAAGTGCCTGTTTAGTCCTTCTGCCCATTTTTTCATTGGGTTGTTTGTATTTTTGTTGTTAAGTCATATTAATTCTTTATATATTTTAGATATTAGACCCTTATCTGATGCATTGCTTGCAAATATTTTCTCCCATTCAATTAGCTGTCTCTTCACGTGGTGCTGGTTTCTTTTGCTGTGCAGAAGCTTTTTAGTTTGATATAGTCCCATTCATTTATTTTTGCTTTTACTTCCTTGCCTTTGATGTCAGGTTCGTGTAGTCTTCCTTGAGCCCCAGGTCTATAAATATAGTACCTATGTTTTCTTGTGTACAGTTTATTGTTTCAAGTCTTATATGAAGGTCTTTAATCCATTTTGAGTTAATTTTTGTATATGATGAGAGTTCAAAGCTCAGGTTCATTCTTTTGCATATGTTTTTTCAGCTTTCCTATTACCACCTACTGAAGAGGTTGTCTTTTCCCCATTGAATATTTTTTGTTCCTTCATCAAAAATTATTTGTCCATATATTTGTGGATTTATTTCTGGGTTTTCAGTTCTTTTCCATTGGTCTATGTTTCTGTTTTTCTGCCCATAGCAAGCTGTCTTGTCTACTGATACTTTGTAATATGAATTGAAGTCAGGGAGTCTAATACCACCAGCTTTATTCTGTTTATGTAGTACTTCTTTGGCAATTCAAGATCTTTATGGTTCCATATAAATCTGATCATTCTTTTATCTAGTTCATGAAAGTATGATTGTGGGATTTTGATAGGCATTGCATTAAATCTATAGATTGCTTTGGACAGAATGGCTATTTTAACATTGTCCGGTCTTCCTATCCATGAACAGGGGATATTTTTCCATTTCTTAGTGTCTGCTTCAATTTCTTTCAAAAGTGTTTTCCATTTCTCCGTGTATAATTCTGTCATGTTCTTTGTTAATTCCCAGATATTTCATTCTTTTTGTTGTGATAGCAAAAGAAACTGACTCATTTCTTTTTCTGAAGATTTTTTGTTTGTATAATAGGAAGGCTGTTAATTTTTGTACATTGATTTTGCATCCTGCAAATTTCCTGTATTAATTTATTGTTTCTAACAGTTTCCTGGTAGAATCTTTGGAACGTTCTATATAAAGGATCATCTAACCTGCAACTAGTGACAATTTGGCCTCTTTTATCCCAATTTGGATACTTTTATTTCTTTCTCTTGCCTGATTGCTATGGCTAGAACTTGTAGTACTATATTAAATAGCAGTGGTGACAGGGGGCATCCTTGTCTTGTTCCTGATTTTAGGGGAATAGACTTCAGCTTTTCCCCATTATGTATAATATTAGCCAAGAGTTTGTCATATATGACCTTTATTATGTTGAGATACTTTCCTTCTATACCTATTTTATTTAGTGATTTGATCATAAATGGATGTTGCCTCTTCTTGAAAGTTTTTTCTGTATCAGTTGATATGACCATATGGTCTTTATCTTTGATTTTGTTTATGTGGTGTATCACATTGATTTTTTATGTTGAACCATCCTTGTGCTCCCAGGATGAATCCCACTTGATCATGTTGGATGATCTTTTTGATGTATTGTTGTATTCTATTTACTAATATTTTGTTTAGGATTTTTGCATCTGTGTTCATCAGAGATAATGGTCTATAGTTTTCTTTTTTTGTGTTGTCTTTACGAAGTTTTGATATTAAGGTAATGTTGACCTCATAGAATGAGTTAGAAAGTATTGTTTTCTCTTCAATTCTTTGGAAGAGTCTGAGAAGGATTGGCATTAATTCTTCTTTGAATGCTTGGTAGAACTTGGTGAGTCCATCTGGTCCAAGGCTTTTGCCTTCAGGAAGATTATGGATCATCATTTCATTCTCTTTGCTAATGATTGGTCCATTTAGATTATCCAGTTCTTCTTGGTTCAATCTAAGTAGGCTATAAGTTTCTAGAAACTTATCCATTTCTTCAAGGTTGTTAAATTTAGTGGCATAAAACTCTTCCTAATATTTTCTTATAATCCTTTGTATTTCTCTGGTATCAGTGGTAATTTCTCCTCTTTCATTTCTAATTTTGGATATTTGTGTCCTTTCCTTTTAACTTTTGATTAGTCTAGCCAGAGGTTTGTCAATTTTGTTGACTGTCTCAAAGAACCAGCTCTTTGTAATATTTTTTTTCTATTGTCCTGTGTTCTAATTGGTTTAGCTCTGCTTTAATTTTTATTATTTTTTGCCTTCTGATAACTTTGGGTTTTGTCTGCTCTTCTTTTTCTAGTTCTTTAAGATGGTTTAAGGTGTTTCCATGTGATTTTTTTTATGTTTCTTAACATAGGCCTATAATGGTATAAATTTTTCTCTTCTTACTACTTTTGCTGTATCGCAATAATTCTGATAGATTGTATTTTCATTTTCATTAGTTTCTATATATTTTTAATCTTTTATTTGTTCTTTCGTCTAGTCATCTTTTAATAAGATGTTGTTTAATCTCCATGTATAAGTGTTTTATTGTTTTATTTTTTTGCTTTTCTTTTACAGTTTATATCCAATTTCAAAGCTTTGTGGTCTGAGAATACACTTGGTATGATTTCGATCTTCTTGAATTTGCCGAGGCTACTTTTGTGTCCCAGCATGTGGTCTCTTTGAGAAAAGAAGATGTAGTCTCTTTTCGCTAGATAAAGTGTCCTGTAAATGTCAATTATGTCCAAGTGCTGTAATGTGTCATTTAGAGCTGATATTTCCTTATTTATTTTCTGTTTGAATAATCTGTCCATGAGTGTTAAGGGGGTGTTTAAGTCTCCTCCATAAAAGCTGATTATGCTTTTGTCAGTTTGTCCTTTCATATCTGTTAGTAGTTGCTTTGTATATTTTGGTGCTTCCTGGTTGGGAGCATATATATTAATTAGTGTCAAATTTTTTCATTGTATTATGCCTTTCATCATTATGTAACATCCATCTTTGTCTCTTGCTATCTTTTTTAACCTGAAGTTTATTTCATCAGATATCAGGATTGCAACTCCTGCTTTTTTCTGGTTACCATTTGCTTGGAGTATTGTTTCCCATCCTTTCACTCTGAGTCTGTGTTTGCCCTTATAGCTGAGGTGTGTATCTTAAAGACAGCATATGGATGGGTTTTCTTTTTCAATTCAGTCTGCTACTCTGTGTCTTTTTACTGGTGAGTTCAGTCCATTTAAATTTAGAGTGATGATCGATATGTGAAGATTTCCTGTGATTTACTTTTTTGTTATTGTTTTATTTTTGTTTCTTTCTTGTTGACTGTATTCTATTTGTCCTTATGTTTTGTTTCAGGTTGAAGGGCCTCCTTCAGTATTTCTTTTAGTGCCAGCCTTGTGCTGGTGAATTCCTTCAGCTTCTGTGTGTCAGAGAAGGTCTTTATTTCACCTTCATATCTGAAAGATAATTTTGCTGGATAATTTATTCTAGGTTGGAAGTTTCCCTCTTTTAAAATTTTGAGTATTTGATTCCACTCCCTCCTGGCTTGTAGAGTTTCTGCTGAGAAGTCTGATGCCATCCTGATGACTTTTCCTCTAAAGGTTATAATTCTTTTTTTTTCTGGCTGCCTTAGACTTGTCTGTTTGTCTTTAGTTTTTGACATCTTTAGTACCATGTGTCTTGGAGAAGATCTGCTAGGGTTCAGGTAACTAAGGACGTGTTTTCTTCTTGAATTTGGGAATCCTGATCTTTCCAGAGGTTTCAAAATTTCTCACCTACTATTTTTTTGAGTATGTTCTCTGTAGAGTGCTCTGCTTTTTCTTTTATTCCTATTATCCTGATGTTGTTTTGTCTCATAAAGTCAGTTAGTTCTTGCAAAGTTCTTTCAATCCTTTTGGTTCTATATTCCCTCTCTTCCCCTTTTTGAGATGTTTCCATGTTCTGATCTGTGATGTCACTAAATCTTTCCACTGTCTGGTGGGCCCTGTTTCCTGTGGTAGTTATTTCATTTCTCACTTCTTTTATTGTATTATTTATCTCTCGATTTTCCATGTCAATCTTCCTTATGTTTTGAATTTCTTTGTTAAATTGTTACTTTTGTTCACAGATTTCCTCTCTTAGGTCATTAATGTCAGCTACGATGTTCTGCCAGTATGTTTTCATTTCTCTCAGAGCCTTTAGAATGGCTACATTAAATTCCCTGTTAGTAAAGAAAATTCTAGGTCTATGAAACTCTCTTCAGGATATTTTTCATGTTTTTTCTGAGCAGCTTTAGATCCTAAGGAATTCACCCTGTCTGCTGGGTTCTTCCTCTTTGGCATGGGGACATTATGTTCAGCAGATCCCAGGAGGCCTGATTAGTATTTTTGTGGTGTCTCGCTGTAGGGCAGATACTAGGTGGCACTGAGGGCCAAGTTTTGGGAGAGAGGTGTAATGTTTAGGCCTTATCACTGGCCTCAGTTGCATTTGAAGGTGGTGCATGTCTACCCAGGGCCACTTCGCTTCCTGCAATTCATTGGGGAGGCTGTAGGAGAGGGGAGAGGCCAACAAAAAGTGCGCTGGGGCAGCTCTACCTCCTGCCTTAGGCTGAGGAAGCTGGGGGATGGGTTTTGAG
>PVJL010007135.1:0-30000 GCA_004026885.1 Lyroderma lyra | reverse complement strand
TCTTCATTGATAAAATAAGTAATACACTATATTTAAATAATTTATCAATTTTTAGTATTTCTAGAATCAATAATTTCTCATTTTTTTATTATCTCTGTCAAATCTGAATCTAAATAATAGAAAGTAATTTATCCAAGTTCAAACACATATAAAATAAATAACAAAAAATTCAAGTCCAGATTTATTTATTGTGAAAATTATACTTGTCCTACTCTGCAACATGCTGAAGGTTCTAGAATCATTGGTGGTGTAGGTAAGTAAAACAAAGTGAAGTTTTTATCTTAATTCTGATGTAACCAAAAGCCATGTGATGATAGCATCTGGGAAAAAGGTGTAGGTCAAGTTCTTACAGCAGACTTTCCCTCAGAATCTCCAACGATGAAATTTTGTTTCTGTTTATAGTCTAATAATCATGATAATATTTAATTACTCACATTTGTTATAGTTAATGAGTATACAGAAAAATTATAACTAGAAAATCAAGTTATACTGCTTCTCTTTTTATGGTAGTAAGATAAAATTATGTAAAACCAGACAGATTAAAATTTGACTTAAACATCTTAGGTAATTGAAATGCAACTGATATTATTAAAAAAAGCCATGCGGTGCTTTTCAGATATGCCTATATTTTGAACAAAACTTCATTGCTAATGAGTGACAGTAGGCATTATTTTATTCCCCATCTATTTTGTTTCAAGGGTTGTGCTAGATACACATATATATGTCTAATCTTTTAATCAATGTAGTCAAGTAAATACACTGAGTACCGTTTATAGATGAAGAATAATAGCAAAGTTAAATACATTTCCAAAATATGATAATTAATGAAGGACAGAGCAGACCAGCCAAATAACAGAACTGCTCATTTTTAATGCCACTTTCTTCATCCTCTGCCACACCTAATCATATATGGAATTAAACAAATTCTTCATGAGTCCACAGGGAATTTGAGACAAAACATTATTGTTTGTTTGTTATGTATAATATACTGGCTATACAGGTGTTATGCAAGACAGAAGAAAATGTAATTTTTTAGCCATTTATAAAAGGCTGTAAAGAAAGAAACAAAGCAAGTTTTATAACAATATAAAACCATATCAAGAAAGGCACCAAGCAGTTTGTGATTTATTGTCAATTCATTATCACATTTTCAAATTATGTTTTATAAATAATAGTGCAAATAAAAACATAAAGATGCATGTTTGTTACTTTATAAAAAACCTTTTCTAATTTTAAATATAAAGCTACTTGACTCCAAATACAGTCTGCATTAATTTAAAAACATTACATAATACACAATAACATTGTTTTATTTCATTATTTTACTTTATTTCATATTTTTATTTCTAAAATTATTATGAATCATGAGCATTATTGGACTTCTAAGAGTTTTCTAAATAATTTCCTCTGTTTTGGACAAATGTGTATATCAATCTCCTATGCTAAAATATTTGATTTGCTTCCAAAATTCTGGTATTTTGCAGAAAATCTCCACTATCTCACTTTACATACTATTTCAGTTATTTTAACAGTCAGTATTTTGTTTTGATTTATTCTAAAAGTCAGTATTTTGTTTTGCTTTATTCTAAATTGAAAATTTCTCTCTGCAATTTTCTCTAATTAATTCTGTCTTCTCCATGCACTCAGGCCACATATCACCCTCATGTAACCAGACTTTTTTACAGAAACACTTCTTGCTTATTATTTCCTAAATGATCCATCCTTTTCTGATTTCAATTTGTTTTCTTCTTGAGATCCATCAAAATTCAAATGACCAGTGTCTGCTTATTGTGCTAATCAAACATTTACAATTATGGTGTGAAACATGCCTAATATTTTAAAGACTATTATTCTTACTTGTTCCTTGAGGTATGTTTGTACAAGCAATGGGTCATTTCTGGGACTTGCACATAAGAAATGATGACTCTGAGGCACAGAGGTGCTTTCTGGCTTCAGGAAAGGGCTGGATATACTTGCTTCCCTAATTCAGGGGTGGGTTGTGTTCTGTCTGCCAAGAAGAGTGGTGCACCTGTGTGCAGCATGAAATCCTTGTGTTAGTTCTATAGTCACCTGACACCCTAGAGTCATTGATTGAGAGAGCCAGAAGAGTGCCAAGGAATTAGCAAATTTGGAAACAAACCAAGCCAAATAACTTAGAGAAAAGACCACACTTTCTTAAAGTTGTCTCCTTTAAAAGATGGAAAAATTACAAATTTGGGAGTCAAATAAAGTTAAGTTAAAATTACCACTTTACACCTTAAAGCCTTTGTTACTTAAGATGTAATAACCTTCTCTAATATAATATTACTCACCTATAAAATGTAAGACAATAACATGTACATTTTGTTCAATGTTTCCTTTCTTCTGAAGTTACTTTTGTCACACAGTAGTATCTCTTAGTCAATTCCAGCCTAGGAAAGGTCGGTGTCTTTTTTTTATTTGCAAATCATTGATGTAAAATTCTCTCTCTCAAATAATAGAATATACATCTCTTTTCCTAAGTGGAGACTGTTCTTTGTGACATCCTTCCCAAGAAAGCAGTATAAAAAGGGAGTGGGGAAGAGACTTTACAATGGGAACTCTGACAAAGACACACAACCTCAAGCTAGTAAAAGCCCATTTTGTCAGCGTGTTCTTTCGATGGAAGGTTCTGCCAATGGCACTTCACCTCTGTGATATTGCTTCCCAAAGCTCACAATCCCAGTTTAACCATGAATGAAATAGCAAACTGGCCCAAATTGAGGGAAATTCTACTAAGAACTCTTCAAAATTGTGAAGCTTATTAAAAACAAACAAGGAAAGTTTGCAAAACTGCAAGCACGTAGAAAAGCCTACACCTGGTATGATGGATCTTCAAACAGAAACAGGACACTATGTAAAAATTACAGAGATCCAAGTAAGGCATATACTTTAGGTTATTATAATGTGTCAACCCTTGTCATTAGTTGTGACAAAAATTTCACAGTAATATATGATATAAATAATAAAGTAAACTGTGTATGATATATGCAGAAAATTCTGTAATACTCTGTACCTCTTCCAAAAATCTAAATATATTATAAAATAAACCAATTTTTTAAAATTTCAAATGTATAGGAATTCATAGTAAAATAAATTAGTACATGGCTTGTCCCCATTTAGTTTTCTTGTCATGACTGCCTCTTCTTAGACATTAGATTAGAAAAGGAAATTCTTAGAAATTTATTATATACAGAGAATCAATTTTTTGTGAAGAAAATTTAGCGGAAGTATTTTTAATTGAAATACCTTTTCAAGTTTTGTTAAAACTGATTTGTGTAGACATAGTCTACAATTCCTTTGAAAATAAATAAAATCTAAAAATACTTTATGCACATAATTAGTTGAATTTGGGTTCTGATATATGCAAAATTCAGTGAACATTTTAGATGAAGAGGTAATTACAATCATAAATTACATCTATGTGTAATTTATACTTGATTGATTTATCATCATTAAGTGTAACAAAGAATATTGAGCCCGGGAACATTTTGAAAAAGCAAGTGTGGATAGTATCTGAATAATGTAAGTTAAGAAAAAAGCTCTAAGCCAAATAAAATCTGAACAAAAGAATTTGTTGAAAGATGTGGGGAATTATTTGTATAATTTTCTCATTGTGCTAATATTTGATCTATGTATTTGTATGAAAAAACTGGCTGAAATATGAAGTAAAAATTACTTTCTTCTTCACTAATTCTATATTTGAAACACAGAAGAAAACAATCTAGTTACCTCTGAGTCAGAGCATTTATGTACCAAAGATTCAGTTTATGTTCATTCACGTGTATGAGCAAGTCAGATGTTACGAGTCAGAAATACCTGTATTTGAAGTTAAACTCTGATCTTCAAATGACATGGGCAATTTATCTAACTTTGAAAAACTTTATTTCCTTCTCTTAACATGATGATAACACTGTGACCTGGGTATGATTCCCAGACAGGGAACTACCAAAAAAAAACAAAAACTAAAAAAACAAACAAATAAACATGATGATAATAGTAACTAATGCACTATACTCCTAGTAATTGTGAGACAAAATTTTTTTTCTACTTCCACTTTCCATAAATCTTCCTCATTTTGCTAAAAGAACAATAAATAAAAATTCGTTCATTATTTGTTAAATAAAATTCAGTTCATCCACAATATATTTAACATTTTTTAGTTATTCTTCCCAAAGCTCCTATGTAGATGAAAAATGGTTGCCACAACCTGAACGTCGTTTGAATTATGATAGGCTTAAGAGTTTTCATCTCTCTTAACTTCAGTTGAAAATATTTCTCTGCGTTCTGATTTATAGGGCAAGTTAGCAAATGGAACAGAATGGGAGAAGTCAGAGTTTTGTACTTTTTAATATGGTGAAAAGCATATTATTTAAAAAAAGTTTACCATTGTTAATAAGTCTGGCATTTTCAACTTGACACTTTGTTTTATTTTATTCAACTATAATGACTTAATTATAAAGAAATAACAAGTAATCTTCAAAAGGCATTCAGTATGACCCAGTTTAAACAATTTTATTTTATGTTCATCCCTACAATAACTAATTCATTTAGAAAATGTACATTCTTTTTATTTCAACAACACATTAAAATATTTTGTCAGTCTTACTTCTCTGAATTTACTCCCACAAAAGAAAAAAATTCCCTCACATCCACAGGCATGTTTTTCTTTGTGATACTCTTAAATTATTGGCTAGAAATAATGTTTCACTCCCTGTCTGAACCAATTATTAATGAGTAGAAGAATTACATCTTTTTCATTCTTTTATTTGCAATAACTATCAACATACTTTCGCATTTATTCCATGATCCTTTTTTTTTTTCTGCAGGTGGACAATTTACGACTCATTTCAATGCTGAAGTTGATAATCCAGACAGCTAAAAACTCATTGATTATCACAGTAATTCTGAAACTACCATTATTACTATTTTACAGAAATGGAAAGCTGAGGCTCAGAGCTGTTAACTTTGTTGCACAAGAATAACAATTATTGAACTAAAAACTCATGCACTTTTAATTAGGTAAATTAACCCCTATTCTTCCTTGTGCATCTTTGAATTACCAACACAATTTTTCTGTTTCTAAAAATTTACTCTGCTAATTGTGGGAATGCCAATTATAACTACTTGAATACAAAGAGAATAGAGTTAATCATTATCCCAGGGATCAACAAATAAGACTTCCTGAAGAAAAACAAAACTTGAAGGAGACTGTGATATGGAACAGAACTTATGGAGGCAGGGAAGTTTGAGAAAGAGAAAAATTTATGTCACTGATATGGACTGATGAGGTTTATGTTTATTGTTTTGGAAATTTAATTTTTTATTAAATTTATTGGGTCAATATTGATTAGTAAAATTATATAGGTTTCAAGTGTACAATTTTATTATACATCATCTATCTATTGCATTTTGTGTTTACTATCCAGAGTCAGAAAGCTATCAACATGTATTTGTCCCCCTTATCCGCTTCTACCACCTGCCTTTAACATCTGGTAACCACTGAAATTTTCAACCTTGTCCAAGCTATGACTCGCAGGCCTCATATGGCCCAGAATGGCTTTAAATTGTGATCCAATGTAAATTCATACTTTCTTAAAACATTATGAAAATGATGCATGAACCTTTTGTTAACTCATCAGCTATCATTGGTTTTAGTGTGTTTTATGTGTAGCCCAAGGGAGTCAAAATGTTGGAAACCCCTGTGTGACACAACTATTGTCTGTCTGTGAGTTTTTGGTTGTTTGTTACCAGGAGAAATGAAGGCTATTAAGATAAAATTATAATGTATTTTCAAGTAAAAGATATCAGGACTGATAAGAAAGTAGTTAATTAATATATTTTTAACTTTCAGTAGATTTTATTTTTTATAACATATAGGATTAAAAAATAATTGAAATGCTAATACAGAGGTTTCCCACATTAACCACACCCAGTTTTCACTATTATTACCATTTTACATTGGTATGATACTTTGTTAACAATAAAGTCAATATTTATACATTATTAAGTACATTCCTTAGTTTTTTAGGTTAACCAGTTTTTTCCTAATGTCTTTTTATTGCTCCAGGATCCTATCTGGTATATCTCTTGACATTTAGTTGGCATTGGTCTGTAGTTTTCTCTTGGCTGTGTCAGTCTCAAACTTCTCTTATTTTTAATGGCCTTAACAGTTTTACAGAGTACTGATAGGAAGTTCTATAGGATGCACTTCTATTATATTTTGTCCAATGATTCAAAATTTGTACCCTCCTAAATAACTGTCTAGTAAAGATATTAAAATTTATCAAAGCTAACAGAAAAAATTGTTATAAATTATGAACATAGTTGATGTTATAGTTATAATCTTTGTATCCAGCAAAGCAAGAAGCACTGGCAGGAAAATGAGCAATGGAGTTTTTGTAAGTTTACTCCCCCAAAATGATCTATTGATAATTTTAATAAAACCAAAATGTTTAGCTATTGATAATACAACCTATTGGTTGTATTGGTTGTAAGACCTAACTGAGTATATTGCTTATCTCAGTAAGGGAGAACATCATCTTTTCACCTTGCAAACTTTAGCAGTAAAAGAGAAAATATTGCTGGAGGAAAGGTTCTTGATTTCAATTGGGTAAAGATCATGGTTCCAGGACTGGTGGAAAGCTTGAAGGAATGATTTTGAGATAAGAAATATAAAGAACCATAGGTCACAAAATAGCTGCTGGTATTTTTAATTGAAGAGTTAGTGGGTTTTTGGAAAGTTTCTGTAATGAACAGTTTAACTGTTTTCCTGGACAGGAAACTTAAAAGTAATACTGATGAAAACAGGGATATAGCACAAAGTCATATTATTGTAAAAGATGAGTTGTGGTTAAAGTTTTCAGTGTCCAGGCTGAATTTAGATGGTAAGCCATTATAGTTTTCAAAGTATTTAAAATTCTAGAGGTAAGTGAGAAGAAACTACTAGCATGCCATAACAGGCATCACAAATTACACAATTCACAGTATTTAGTAATGGTCTCTATTATGACTTGAACCTCTTTCTACCTTATATTCACTGTATAAGATAATAGACTGAAGTCACTAATGCTCTCTTTACTTTTAAGCAATCACTTAACCCAAAAGAGAGTGAGGGACAAAAATGTAAATTTATGTTTAATGCATTTAAGATATTTGTGGGAAATACTTAACGCCCACTATAAAAATGTTGTTTATATTGTGTGCTCATAACTTAAAGTCAAATTTCCTTCCATCACCATATATTTGACCCCCTTTACACATAATGCAATATATAGATGATGTATTGTAAAATATTACACGTGAAACCTATATAATTTTATTAAACAATGTCAGCCCCGAAAAAGGTAATATAAAAATAAAAGTACACAACACACTAAATAAATAGTAAAAATTATTGCTAATTAATTAATAAAAGCAATATTATGTAAATTTTATAAAATAAGAAAGCAAAATAAAAGAAATTTTTGAAAAGTTACTTCAAAACAGTATACAAGAGTTGAAAAAAGACATGAAGGCGTAAATACAAAAGTTAAACCAAGCGCATAAACTAAAAAAATAAAAGATTAAAAATATGAAATGAAATAAATTATAAAAGACTTGTTTTATTCTAATTTAATAAATTAAACTTAAAAACACTAGTTTAAATGAAATAATAAAATTTTATATAAAAACTGGATAACAGATAAAAAGATATTAAGTGATTAACATGGATGAAAATAGTTTTCACATTCCAACCCCAACAAAACACACAATGCTTAGAAGAGTCACAAAACTATTCTTTCAAATGCTCATAAATAGATTATCCAAAGCCTGCTAAGTGTTTTAAAATTGTGATAAAAATAATTCTTTAATATAACTTATGAAGCTAGCATGATATCAATTCCAAAATATGTATCAAATATAAAATCCCCATATTTTTACTTAATAAAATAAACCTAAAATAATACTAATACATAAATTTTAGTAGCATATTTAGAGAAGAATATGCCCCTCAAGAATGAATTGTTTTCATTTTGACAGTCTATTATTACATTTTACCACAAAAGTTGGACAAAAGAGAAAAATATTAATCATATCTTCATCTCTCTATATAGTCAAAAGTCACTGATATCCTCTAATAATTTTTCCATAATAAAACTTTCAATAACATATAAATGTTATAAAATAGAAATAACTAATAAATGTGATTTAATATTGATTTATCAGACGTATCTTGGAATCCATGTCTGAAAGAAATAATCTTTAGATATAATCCAGTTTAGTTAGAAGATCCTAGCAAATAAAGAAGCCTGAAGCAGAAAAAAATCATGAATTAAGCTTCATTGAGAACTTTCTCAAAAAAATATCATCTATGAAAAAATTCTGGTGACTAAATGACTTTCTCATTAACTACACTCTGAGCCAATTTAAACCACTAAGAAAGTGTAAATTGACACCTTCATTGTGTATCTCCAATCCAAGTATTTCACTATTTAGATGGGCAAACCATTTCTCCTTCCTTTCTTTTCCACTTTAAAAAGTTACATTAAATTTTTTGAAGGTACCACTTATGAAACCCAGGAATATACCAATAAATATCTTTTTTCAAGAAATTATTAAAATAATGTCTTTGCCAACAAAAAATTCAGAGGCTTCAGAGTATATCATACTTAAATCAAAGACAAAAGAAAATTGCTTTGAATTTAGAAATCACCTCTACACCTTTCCACATTAGTAGACAGCTTTACTGTTTTGTCAAGTTATTGATGGGATGAAGAGATCAATCTGAACATATGAGATTTTTGAGTTCTTGAGTGTTTTTTTAAAAATACTGTTTTAAAATAAATAAATACTGTTTTATGATTTTTAAACACAAAATTTCAATTTTGAATGTTTTTACAATTATGCCCCATTTGACCCAGTTTAAAGAAGGAATCACTGGGTGTTAGCATTAATAGTGGAAAAGTAAAGTGTACAAGAAAACACTCTAAGATTTATAATCTTTTAAGATTGTTAACTTTCATGTGTTTAAATTTCATCCATCAATTTTTTTCCCCATGTCTATGTGTAGAATTAAATAGTGACAGTAACCAGGGGGAGGTAGGATTCACAAAAGAAATATCAAGAGACAATATTGATGGGGGCAAAAACAGAAGAAAAATGGAATCAGGGATCAGAACACATTGCAGTGATTCCTTTCTGGAGCACATATTCTGAAATCAGAGTTTGAGTTTGATTAGTCCTGTTATTTATCAACTCTGAGTTTTACCAAATGTTGTAACATTTCTAAGTATAAGTTTTCTTCTGCAATTTAAGGATTGTAATAGTGACTGTATCAGAAAGATATTAAGACTATAAAATGAGATAAATATGAAAACATCTAGCAAAATGTGTTGGAGATATTGGTAATTATGTTTTTCATGGCTCCTTTTTGGAACTGGGTGGCATAGAATGCAGGGGAAGTCATATGGTGGAAGGCACTGTATTGGGACCAACAAGATCAGAATAAAGGTGTATCTGATAATATTTACTATAAACTTCACTGTAAAAATTTGAATATTATGACATATGTAAAAGCACAATAAAATGATAAATAGCATTATAAATATATTTTATTACATAATTAGTTACATTCATCTGCAAATAACGTTTAAAGCATTTGAATATAGTTTTTTCTTTTCACAAGTTGAGCACCTTACTAGCATTTACTCAAAACATATTCAAATCAAATCATTTCTTAATAAGAATAAATTAAGAAATTTTGCCTTAAACAAGTTTAATTTTTTAAAATGTAAATTAATGAGATATTGATAAACAAATTACAACTTTATTTGTTTGGCCTTTGGATTTAAATTTGAACATCAGAAAATTTAAACTTTATGGTTCCTCATTTACAACAGCACTTTGTAAGACTCATTTGTGCACTGGGCCTCTATATTGCTTTCCTAGCCTTAATGGCTATTGGTCCATGGACTATGCTAAATATGCTGAATATCTGAAACCTCTTCCCAAGGGGAAGACTCTGAGCTAAATGTTGACATGGGGCACTATGATCACTAGTGGTAAAGATTGGGTATGCCTGGGGAGAATGGGACTTACCTCACTCTGGTGACCCAGTATTGTGGCAAAGGCCCTCTGATGCCAAACAAGTAAAACCAAAGCCCTGCTGCTCACTGAGGGCCAACCTCTCTGCAAGAAGTGTTTCTGAGCAAGAAAGTGTGGAACAAGGTCAAATGTGGCAGTGCCACAAGTTAGTGGTGAAACTTCAGAAAACTTTAATAAAGCATCCATAATTATAAATTTAAAATATCAAGTCAACCACACTAAAAAATTAAATTAGCTTTACATTGTTTTTATAGAAAATAATGAAAACTTATAGTTATATGAAGAGACATTTAAATAAGTAGCCAGTATTTTCTTCTTCCAAGAAGATGCACAGACATATATTTTTCTATTCTTTCTACTAAGAGCAATTATATCCCAGGATATTATATTAAAATAAACAAAACTAAAACACAATAAAAAATAAGACTGAATGATGAAGAGGAGTTGGCAGACTATTTTGAAACTAATAAATGACACAGTTTTGAAATCCTTGGGGTTTTGTTTTGTTGTTTGTTTGTTTTGCCATATATATTTCAGATGTGTAACTGAACAATCTGACAACACAATAATGTTAATGGGTGCAAACAAAATAAAAATATATCTCAAAATTTTGTTGTCTCTAGATGAAAGACTGTAAAAGTTGCAGGCTAACAAGACATGAAAATGTTTAGACAACAAGTTTACCTCAACCAATCACCATGAATAAAATCTAAGTTCTACCCCTATTCATGTCAGAAATGCTGAGTGGAAAACTTACATTTTTTACTCTGGCTAAGCTAATGAGGTACACAACCTCCCCTAGATAGTTGCAGTAAGGGAGTCAGGATTTCAACTCCCACTAGTTTGTAACAGTAAACTCTATTTACTGGTACCTATGAATGTTGTCTGAAAACCACTGATGAGGTAATGTTTATAATAAATTAATTGAGATGACATTGGTTAGTAATATTATATAGGTTTCAAGTATACAATTCTATAATACATCATCAATATATTGCATTGTATACTCACCACCCAAAGTCAATTCTCCTTCAATTGCTATATATTTGACCACATTTACTCACTTCTACCTTTTCCCCTTTCCTCTTATTCTCTGGTAACTATGAAACTGTTTTCTGTGTCTATGAGTTTTTCTTTGTTTGTTAGTCTTGTTTGTTTTTTGCTTTCAGTTTTGTATCCCACAGATGAGCAAAATCATATGGTTCTCAAGTTTTTATGTCTTACTTATATCAATTAGCATTATGATCCCAAGATCCATCCATGTTATCACAAATGGCAGTATTTTGTCTTTCTTATGGCTATGTAATATTCTATTGTGTATATCTTTTTTATACAATCGTCTATAGAAATATCTTTGGTTGTATCCATGTCTTGGCCATTGTGAATAATACTGCAATAAACATAGGGTACATATATATTTACACATAAATATTTTTATAATGAGGCAATTTTATGCCATTTATTCAAAGTGGTATTAGAGAAGACAAGTTGAGAAACAGAAACACCCATTTATGCCAAGTAATAAGAAAGAGGTCACTAGTACAGCTGCCGGTAAGTCTGAAAGTAGAATCTGGATGTCTACCCTTATCTTTCAGGTCAATTCAAAATCCTTGATCCAGTAAAGCTATTTCAAAAGAAAAAAAAATTAAATGAGTTAAAACTAAGATAATGTCTACAGGACTGTAAAAGCATGGCTAAAGACTGCTATCACCAGAGGGTCAATAATAAATATAGAAGTAGAAGATCAAAAATGAAATGAAATGAAACAAAACAAAACAAAACAAAACAAAATAAAACACAGTAATATAAAATATGGGTGAATATAATTAAATTTAGTACTTTTCTTGAGTTTTGTAAGTTTTGTTGGACTATGGAAGCTAAATTGCAACATTATCTGATGGGTTTCTCAATGAATATAAAGGAACTATTTAAGATAATTACACTATATATAAAGAAGGGAAAGAAATGATGGGATATAATAATAAAATAATTATTTCATTATATATGATGACAGAAGTAGACTCTAGTTAATTATGTGTATGTGATATACTCTAAATGTACCACTAAATATTTTCTTTAAAGAAATGACTCAAAAATTCTTTTGATGAATTAAAATGAAATTATAAAACTATTCTGGTAACCATTAGAAAACCAACAAAATTAATAATGACTACAATGGCAAAAATAAATAACAGAGAGAGAAAACAAAAAACAATAAAAAAACAAAGTAGCAGACTATGCTCTGATATAATAATTACATTGAATAATAGTAATTTAAATGTATTAAGTAAAATACAGAAATTAGAGAAATGTGTTGTATAACATGAATGAAAATACAGATTTCCTAAAAAAATCTTGTTTCAAATACAATAATTTAGATGATTAAAAAGTAAGTAAAATGATGTAAAAACAGTTATATCATGCAAATGTTAATTTTTAAAAAAACAGGAGTTACTATAGTAATATTACATAAAGTAAATTTCAGAAAACAAAAATTATCAGAGACAGAGACAAATATTTTATAATTACTAAAGCATACTTGTCTAATCTGCAACCCAGGACAGCTCTGAGTGCAGCCCAACACAAATTATTAAAACATTATGAGATATTTTTGTGCCTTTTTTTTTTTAGCTCATCAGCTATTATTATCATTAGTGTATTTTATGTATAGCCTGAGAAAAATTCTTCTTCCAATGTGGTCCAGGGAAGCCAAAAGTTCTGACACTGATGGATTAAATGGTCAATCTATCAAGATGTATAGCTATCCTAAATGAATGTATATCAAATAATAGAACTGCCAACTTTGTGCAGCTAAAACTGATTGAACTGAAATGGGAAATAGACAAATAAATGAAGTTGGAGACTTTAAAACCTCTTTTTTTCCACAGGGAGCATTATACATGCACGGAAAATCAGTGAGATTATATAAGAACTGAACACCATAAAATAATTGACATTTATAAGACATTTTAATCAAACAATAGCAGAATACATAGTTTTCAAGTTTTCAAGGAGTAGAAAAAATGATAGACCATAACTTGGGTAATATGACCAATATCATCAAGTTTAAAATAATTAAAACCATATGGAATATGTCTTCAACCACAAAGAAATCAAGCTCTAATTCAATAATAAAAACTTAGTAGAATAATATCCAAAGACTGGGAAACTAAAAAAACATATGTTTTAATACTCTGAGTCTAAAAGAAAGTGTAAAAAACTTATACCTCAAACTTAAAAAAAAAAAACATATTTATGAGACATAGTATAGTAGGGTAGAGAAAAAATTGTATACCATTAAATAAATACATTAGAAAGAAGAAAAATCTATAATAAATATGAAAAACATAAATTAGTGAAACAAAGAAAAAATTAGAGAAAAATCAATGAAACAAAAATTAATAAAATTGACAAACCTTTAGCAAAATTGATTTAAAAAACAGAGAAAGCACACCAAACAAGAAAGAAAACAGAAAATAAAATTTTTGTTTCTTTTTAATTTTTAAAAAATAATAGAGAAATAGCATGGACAATTTAACACACATAAATTTAAAAACTTAAGTGAAATGGATTAATTCTTTAAAAATGCAGACTACAACTCATTAAATATTAAATGATAATTTTAATGGCACTATATTTTAAGTTAATAATTCATAAGCAATCTTCAGGTTTAATTGCTTTGGAATATTCTCCCAAATATTTAATGAAGAATTAATATTAATTCTATACAACCTCTTCCAAATAATAATGTAAGATATTTTTTAATTCATTTCACAATGTTATTATATAATAAGCATACAAAATACTGTACACAAAGAAAATTACAGACTGTAATCATTCATAAAAACAAACACAAATATTCTTAACAAACTAGCAACAGAATTCAGCAACGTAAAAGTAAATATGTATTATATCTGTATATGTATACATATACACTATATATCCCCGTGTGTGTGTGTGTGTGTATGTGCGTCATTTAGTTCATTTACACAAGCAGAACTAGTTCAATGTTCAAGAATCAATTTTCCATATACACATGATAAAAAAAATCACATGATCTCAGTCACTGCAGACAAAGCTTTTTGCAAAATGTAACACCCATTCATGATACAAACTCTCAGGGAAATTGAAGTGAAGAGAAGTTCAAATCGATGTAAAGCATCTTAAATAAACAACCCTTTAGCTAACATTATTATTAATTGTAGAAACTGAATCTGTTTATTTAATATGAGGACCAATGCAAGGATATCTATTCTCAATAGTCTTTTTCAGCATAATACTCAAGGGTCTAGTTATTGCAATGTGGTATAAAATAGAGATAAAAAAATCTAAATCAGAAATGAAAAAGTTAAACTGGTTTTTGGGTAGATAACAAGAATATCTATGTGGAAATTCACATGGTATTTACAAAATCCCAAATCTCTTAAAACTCTAAGTCAGTTGAGCAAGGTCACAAGATACAAGATAAATACACACGACTCTATTATATTTATACATAGTAGTGATGAAAATGTAGCCACCCAAATTAAAACTACATAGCCATTTACAAAATTATTTTCTACAACATAAAAATATCCCAGTTAGAGAAACTATTTTTAATAGTTCATAAATAATTATTGTAGAATAGTTAATTATTGAAAATACTTTATTGTTTTATTTTATAAGCTGTTTTATTTTATAAGCTATTTCATAATATATTGTGTGATCATATTTTATTGTAATATATTATGGATATGGTATTAATATTATATTTCAATTTTTGCGTAATCATGAGTTTATAAGAGAATACTTGGTGTCAGTTACAGTAAAAGAAATTTTAAATGCATTTTAGAGTGTTTATTTTATACTATCAATTTTGTCAGTTCCAAATCATATGACCTCATGTAAATTTTTAAGTCATTTGATCTTCCCTTGAAAATAACAGGCATAGAGTTCAGGGAAGATGGAGAATTAAGTGGACTTAGCCTTTCCAGATTACATCAAGTTTGCACATAGATTGTGGAACTGTCAACCTTAAGAATCATTGGAGGACCAGCTGAACGGAGAATTTACAGCTGAAGATATAAAGAAGCAGTCAAGTCAAGAGAGGCAGGAACAGTGGAGATGTGAAATGGGTTTATCCCAACCCACCAATAATGATTGAACTCTGGGAGGGACACCTCACGGGCTGATGTTCCCATAAAAGAGAAAAGAGTTCCAGTCTCAAACTGTGCTCCTTAGCCTGGAAGTCCTGTGCCAGGAAGAAAAGTTTATATTACATCTGGCATTGAAAATCAGTGAAAATTCTGTCTGTCCATTTCAGTGAGAAAGAAGATGGCTGGAAACGCAGTTACCCTTCTAAAATGTATACACACAAACCCAACCATTTCACACACTTACTTGTTTTCTAGTGGAAAGGGAACAACTCTAGAGGTGTCAGAGACAGAGGGAAATGTTAAGCTGTGAGGTTTTGGGGAAAAGATTGGAGGGACCCATTGTTCATGTACAGAGTTTGTCTCAACAGAGGACATCATTTTTTTCTATAATAAACTCTCCCCAAAAGGACAAAATCTGAGACCCCACTTGTCTAATAAAATCTGCACATATGCCCCTCCTTGGTGACACACTGGAACCCTATTTCATACAGCTAACACATTTTCCAGAATGCTCTAGGCTGCTGAGTGTTCTGCCCTGCCTAACTGGTAGTAGACTTTTACAGGAGCAGCAGACTGCTGAGACCCTGAAAGTATTCAGCAGTGTGCAGCTGCCATGCCCTACTCAAAAGTCCTTTCAGAGCAGGCAATGAAAGACCAAGGTGAACCTGCACAGTGAAGTTGCAGGCCAATGGCAGAAGCCCTCAGAGGTCTCAGGACATTTTTCTGAAGCGTGTGCACACAGACCCTGGAGAACTTTTCCCTGTTTACCTGGAGCTTTGTCCTACCAACCAATAGGCACTTTGTGTGGCTGCCATTGAGAGATCTTCCCTGTCCTATCGAGGGAAGACTCTAAAATCTTTTATAGGAAAGGCTGTCTGGCTCCCCAGGGAGTGTTCAGTGCTACCCTGCCACTCCCCCTGGGCAGCTAAAAGTGTGCTGTGACCAAAAAACTATGGGGTTCTCAGAAAATTATTATTCTTTTTATTTTTTAAATTGCACTTTTTCCTTCGTTTAATTTTTAAATTTTTACTATTTATATATTTTATTTTTGTATATTTTTATTACTTTATTTTTATTCTATTTATTATTCTATTTATTATTTTTTTAAAGTGTGTTTAGGTAGCCTGAAGCTTTGCCCTGTCCACCTGGAGGAACTCTTGGTGACTGAGCAATCACCCACACCCTGCTAGCTGGAGTAGATTTTCTTGCAGACTTATGCAGGAGGAGCTGTATGCAATGTCTCAGGGAGATTTTGGTACCACTCTGCCACTTCCCCCGGGCAGCTAAAAGTGTGCTGTGACCAGAAGGCTATAGTGTTCTCAGAAATAAAGTATTTTTATTTTACTTTAAATATTTTAAATTTTTTTGTTTTATTGATTTAATTTACATTTTAATCTTTTTATATATTTTATACATGTATATTTTGTTTTTTATTTATTTATTTTATATTATTTTGTTTTTTAATATTTTTTGTTTTTTAATTATTTTTTTCTGTTTTTTCAAGTGCATGTAGGCCCCCTGGAGCTTTGCCTTGCACACATGGAGGAAAACCAGGTGGCTGACCAATCAGCCCTGCCCTACTAGCAAAGGAACACTTTCAGTTGGACTTTTGCAGAAGTTACTCTCTGGGCCTGCTCGGGAAGCTTTTGGTTCTGTTCTGTCATTCTCCATAGGCAGCTTACAGTATGCTATGAGCAGCATACTGCCAAGTTCTCAGAAAATTTAGTTTGTTCATTAGTTTGTTTGTTGATTTTTCTTATTTTCTTTCAAAGTGCACACAGAATCCCTGGAACTTTTCCCTGCTCATCCGGAGACACTCTAGAAAACTGAGTGACTGACCTATTGGTGGGGAAAGACTTTCTTATAGACTTTTGAAGCCGGTTTTGGCTGCCAAGGGAGCTTTTGGTGGTGTTCTGCCACTTCCTTTGGGCAGCTAATGGTGTTCTGTGAGTGACACATCACTCAGCTACATCTGAAGAACACACACAACACACTTAAAAAACACGCCTAGATTATGAACACAGGAGATCAGAAAGATTACACCATTAAAGTACACAGGATCCATAGTATATAATGTTACCAAGCAAAGACATAGAGACAAAGAGATCTACCTATTACATAGAAACAAACACAGAAATACAGCCAGAATGAAGAAACAGAGAAACACATTCCAAATAGTAGAAAAAGAAATCTCCACAAATACAACTAAATGAAATGGAGGCAATCAATGTATCAAAGAAAGAGGTTAAAATGCAGGTTATGCTTACTTAGTGAAAATTTAAACAAAGAGATAGAAAACATAAGAAAGGACATAGAAACTATAAAAAGTAATTACTTGAGAATAAAGAAAACAATAACTGAAGTAAAGACTACTCTAGAAGGAATTAACAGCGGGTCAGATGAAGCAGAAAATGGAACCAGTAAACTGGAAGACAGTAAACTGAAAATGCCTAATTGAAAGAGCAAAAAGAAAAAACTTAAAAATAAAGATAGCTTGACAGACCTCTGGGACAACATAAAGCATAACGCCACTCATATAATCGGTGTAACAGAAGAAGAGCAGGTACAAGAAAATATTTGAAGAAATAATGACTGAAACTTTTCTAAACTAGGGAGGGAAAAAAACACACAAACCCAGTAAGCACAGAGTCTCAATCAAAACCCAAACAGGCTCATACTAAGACACATTATAATTAAAATGGCAAGGGTAAAGGCAAAGAGAAAAATTTTATAGCAGCAAGAGAAAGAAAAGTAGTTACTTACAAAGGAGCACTGATAAGACTATCAGCAGATTTCTCAACAGAAAATTTGCAGGACAAAAGAAAGCAGCAGGAAATATCAAAGTAAGCAAAAACAAGTGCCTAAAACTAAGACTACTCTACCCAGCAAGGCTATCATTTGGAATTAAAGGAGAGAGAAATAGCTTACCTGACAAGAAAAAGCTTAAGAAATTCACTACCACCAGGCCAATGCTACAAGCAATGTTAATACAAAACAAAACAAAAAACAAAGAAAAAACACAATTTTTTAAGAAGAAAAGAGAAAAGAAAATGAAAATACAAAACATGAATAAGAACATAATGATGGCTGGTTTATCAATAATCATTTTAAATGTAAATGGACTAAATGCTTCAATAAAAATACATGGGATAGCTGAATAAATTTGAAAACAAAACCCAGGAATATTTTATGAGACTCATCTCAGATGGAAAGACATACATATTTTAAAAGAAAAGGGGTAAAAAAGATATTACACACAAAGTGAAATGAGAAAAAAAGCTGGTAGCAATATTCATATCAGATAAAGTAGACTTTAAAATAAGACTGTAATAAGAGATAAAAAGATGGCATTACATAGTTATAAATAAATATCAGGAGAACATCACACTCATAAATATTTATGCACCCAACATAGAAGCACTTAAATATATAAAGCAAGTATAGGCTGACAAAAAGTCCAATGACAGTAGGAGATTTTAACACACAGCTTACACCAATAAACAAATCTTCAAGACAAAATATCAACATGGTAACCGTGGCCTTAAGTGACACACCAGACCAGATAGATTTAATTACTATTTTTAGAGCATTTTATCCCAAAGAAGAAGAATATACATTCTTTTCAAATGAATATAAAACATTTTTTAAGATAAACATGTTATACCACAAAAAGCCTCAATAAATTTAAGAAAATTGAAATAATATCAAGCATTTTCTCTGACCACAATAGTGTAAAACTAGAAATTAATTATAAGAATAAAAACTGAAAAACACACAAAAAATGAAGGCTAAATAACATGCTAATAAACAATAAATGGGTCAACAATGAGATCAAGAAAGCAAAATGTACCTTGAGAGAAATGAAAATTAAAACATAACAACCCACAATCTATGGGACACAGCAAAAGCAGTCCTCAGAAAAAAATTTATAACAATGGAGGCCTACCTAAAAATAATTAATTAATTAATTAATTTAAAAAAAAGAGGACCCAAATAAATAAAATCAGAAATGAATAAGAAGTAACAACAGACACCGAAGAAATGCAAAAATTCATGAGAAAATTCTATGATCAACACAACACCAACAAATTGGACAATTTGGGAAAGATAAATAGATTCTTAGAAACATACAAGCTTCCAAGGCTAAATCAATAAGAAAAAGAAAATCTAAAAAGACCAGTTACTAACAACAAAACTAAGTCAGTAATCAACAAGCTGCCAACAAATGAAAGACCTGGACTAAATGATTTTACAGGTAAATTTTACTGAACATTAAAAAACATTAATATTATTTTCAAATTATTGCAAAAAAAATATTAAAAGGGCAGGCTCCCAAACTCATTTTATAGGGCCACCATTATTCTGATTCAAATAACAGACAAAGACACACAATATATATTATAGGCCAATATTCCCAATTAGCATAAAAGCAAAATTTTTCAAAAATTTATTAGCAAATCAAATTTAGTAATACGATTTTAAAAATCAGATTGATGACAATTGAATAAATGTTATGTGACTCGATAAAAATAATCATATGCCATGATCAAGTGGGATTCATTCCTGGAATGCTGCTGCATTTATTCAACATATGTAAATAAATTAATGTGATACACCATATAAGCAAATGAAAAATACAAAACAACGGTCATAGTAATAGATACCAAAAAAGCATTTAACAAAATCTAGCAGCAACTTATCATAAAAACTCTCAGCAAAGTGAAAATAAAAGGAACTTTACAGGTAAATTTCTTAATATAATAAAAGCTATATGTAATGAACCCATAGCTAGCACCATGTTCAATGGGGAAAAGTAAAAATTCTTCTTAAGGTCAGAAACAAAACAAAGATGTCTAATATCATCACTCTTATTCAACACAGTATCTGAAGTCTTAGCCACAGCAATCAGAAAACAAAAAGAAATAAATGGCACCCAAGTAGAAAAGGAAAAAGTAAAGTTGTCATTATTTGCCGATAACATGATAATATATATAAAGAAGTCCAAAGATTTTATCCTGAAATTATTGGAACTGACAAATGAATTTAGTAAAGTAGCAGGGCAAAAATATAATATCCAAATATTAGTTGCATTCTTATATACCAGTAACAAACTAGTAGAGATAGAAATTAAGAAAACAATTCCATGTACAATTGCATTAAAAATAAAAATACCTAGGAATAAATTTAACCAAGGCAGTAAAAAACCTGTGCTCAGAAAATTAGAAGATATCACAAAGAAGAATGAAAGAATATGAAAATAAATTGAAACAAATACCGTGTTCATTGATAGAGAGAATTAATATAGTTTAAATGACCATACTACTTAAAGCAATCTATAGATTCAATGGAATTCCTATCAATGCATGAATGACAAACTTCTCAGAACTAGAAGAAATAATCCTCAAGTTTATATGGGAGCATAAAAGACCTAGAATAGCAAAAGCAATTCTTGGAAAGAATAACAAAGTTGGAGCAATCACTCTACCAGATATGAAATTATACTACAAGTCTTGTTATCAAAACAACATGGTATTGGCATAAAAACAGACATATAGAATAATGGAAAAAATCTGGCCAATTTATCTATGTCAAAAAAAAGCAAAAATTTACAGTGGGGTAAAAACATTCTATTTGATTAATGGTGCTGGGAAAATAGGACAGATATATGAAAAAGAATTAAATTGTATCTTCTTCTTATACCATGTACAAAAATAAACTCAAAATAGCTTAAAGTTTTAAATATAAGACCTGAAACCATAAAATTTTAGAATGAAGTAACCTCTCAGACATTACCGTTACTAATATTTTCAATAATAAGTCACCTTTGGCAAGGGAAACCAAATAAATAAATAAATAAATAAATAAATAAATAAATAAAATAAACAAATTGAACTACTTCAGACTAAAAAAGATTTTTACAGTAAAAGAAATCATCAACAAAACAGCAGCCTACAGAATGGGAAAAGATATTTGCCAATGAGGCATCTGATAAAGGGTTAATATCTGAAATTAATAAGAAACTCATACAACTTAATATCAAAATAACAACCCAATTTAAATAATGGGCAGAAGACCTAAATAGACATATCTTTAAAGAGGACATACCGATGGCTAATAGGCACATGATAAGATGCTCAACATCAGAAATGCAAATCAAAACTACAATGAGATACCGTCTCCTGTCTGATTGGCAATCATCAATAAATTGACCAAAAAAAAAAATGTTGGTGAGGATATGAAGGAAAGAAAATCCTTGTGCACTGTTGGTAAAATTACAAATTAGTACAGCCACTATGAAAAACAGGATAAAATTTTCTCAAAAATTTAAAAAACAATCTACTTTATGATCCAGCAATTTTATTCCTGAGTGTCTATTTAAAAAAATTCAAAACACCAATTCAAAAAAATATATGGACCCCTATGTTTATTGCAGCATTATTCACAATAGCCAAGATATGGAAACAACTTAAATGCCCATCAACACATGATGGGATAAACAAGCTTTAGTACATTTACACAATGAAATATTACTCAGTCATAAAAATTGAAATTTACCATTTGCAACAACATGGATGAAACTACAAGTTATCATGCTGAGCAAAATAAGTCACACTGAGAAAGATAAATACCATATGATCTCACTTATATGTGGAATTTAAATAACCGAATAAATGAACAAATAAAACAGAAATACAAGTAGACGCCAACTAACAGAGTCAAATGGAATAGAAGATGGACAATGGGTAGGAAGTGTCAAAGGACTGGAAAATGAAAATTTGTAGACACATAGTGATTATGGTGATGTGAGGTACAGTAAGGTAAGTACAGGTAATAATATCCAAAAAGTTATGCATGGTGTCAGGTAGACACTGGACTCAGCATGGGTTGCACTTAATAATTGTTTTGTAAGTAGATGCCTACTCACTGTGTATACACCTGAAAATAATATAAAATAACGTTGAATGTTAACTATTACTTAAAATACATTTTATATATATAGTCATGTTATGTAGAGTGCAGTAGGGAATATAATCAAAGGTACTGTTAATAGCTATTTAAGTTATCAAATGGGGAATCGACTTGTCGGGGCTATCATTATATAAGATCTGCAAATGTATAGCATTATGTTCTCTTTTATAGGTGAAACTAATAAAATCAATAGAAGGTTGAAAAATGATGGGCAGAACTTTACGAATTAAATTCTCTGTCTCATTGCCTTGGAATAGTTACATAACCTACCTGGATTTCCATATCCTACTTTGTAATAAAGGAGCTGAGCTAATTGTAGTACCTTCATTATGGGGTAGCTCTCATGGTTAAAGTATTAATTATGGGCAAAGTACTTGAAATTGTACCATAGATACGAGGTGTTTATTGTTGTTTTCTTTACTTTGATAACTATTAAGTAATCGTAACTTAGAATGCAATGATATATATGAGAGTCTCTAACTTTTAGGTGCTTGAAATTTCTGTTAAAGATTAACTGTAGGTTGCACCAGTAGTAGTAGGTTAACAACAGAAATAAATCCTAGATCAAGTTACTTTAAAGGTTTTGGTATTTTATTCTAAAAATACTTTTGGAGTGCTTGTCATTCTTAATGAATGCTTATAGGCCTTAGATCTGAACAAATAAATATATAACATGGAATGTGATTAGTGATACTATCGGATGCCCAATTGTCCAAATGCATTGGTAACCTCTAAACTTAATACCAGGTAAGCTATCCAAAATTAATTTATTAGAAAGAAGTATGTTCTAAACTAAATGATATTTCATGGCAATAAGAAAAGCTAAGAAAATATAACATAATCGGTAAAGCAAAAGTAATTTTAAAGTGTGCACATGGAACATATGCATAAAAAGAGAGCAGTGAAGAGAGTATTATAAAGGTTCCTATACCTTGCAAATAATGGATTCTTTTTCAAATAAAAATCTTGATAAATTTGAAATTTGGGACGATGCTTTTGACTATAACATTTATGTAGTTTTTCAACTGGCTTGATTGCATTTTACTCACAGAATGCATTTTAATAGTTATTTGACTAACACAAGTACATACTAGGGAAAATGTCATATACCTTCACATTTAAACCCAGTTTGGACACTCTTAAGCAACATGAAAGTTCTGTAATACATGTAGGTAAAATTCAAATATGGTATTAAGTGCAGAGAGCCACAGCTTCAATGATTAATAAGTTTATTAGAGCCACGAACTGATATGAAAGGGTATCATGGCAGCAATTTTTTAAATATATTCTCTGAATCATATTAACATTTCATGTCAAGTACAGTTTATTTACTACCATATACATTCACAAGTGACAATTTGATATGTCATAGAAAAATCATACATTAATAGGCTAAGAATGCTTTAGATGACAAATGATGTACAATGCCATGAAGTTGTTTTAAAAATAAGTTTAGCTATGATCATGTTCTGTCATTTAATATACTGATTATAATTTGTTATTTTCAGTTATCTGGGAAGTATTTATTTATATACTTTAAGCAATTTGGGACATATTCAAACCTTCATGTTTATGATCAGTAACCTAAAACAGTTAGCTAAATCTTACTATTGTACACAATTTATATGATCAATCTAATGAGACAGTATATTTGAAAATGTTTGAAAGTTGTAAATAGTTTTACCTTTATTTCATTCAAGAGGTAACTTGGTGATTTCTAATACTTTTAGCACTTTGAGCCTTTCAGAACAAAACCATGTGGAAACAAGATTTCCCTTAATATTCAATTAAGAGAAAAATTAATAAGGTAACTCTTAGCTAAGTAATTCTGAGAAATACTAAATAAAAATAATTTTGACAATTTTTAATGCATATATCAAACAATATTTTGAATTAAAAATTGCCATGGGGATCAGAAAAATCACAGTACTATTTTATCCATACGATATTTGATAAAACTCTATATGATAATAAAATTAAATTTGGTAAATATTTATTAAAAAATAATTAGATATAAAACTCCATTAACTTCAGCCCCCAGTAAGAAATTATATTAATGCCTCAGAAATATAAGAGATGATGAAAAAAAAATGAGTTAGTTCATATGTTTGTAACAAGTTCCTTAACTTGGAAATAGCATTACAGTATATTAAAAATATTTAAATATTAATTTTTAAACCAAACTTTATGATTGAAATAAATAATTCAGACTTCAGTGTATTCGTTGCTGTTAATAATGATGATCCCAATTCATTAAGAAAATTGAAAAAACAGTGGGGAGGAGGGCAAGATGGCAACTGGAGAGGAGGTCCCTAAAGCCTTTCTCAGAAAACACAATTGAACGGCCACCCAGGAGCCATGAAAGAGAACCCTGAGTGACAAAAACGGCAGTTGATAAAATCCAAGCATCGCAAGTAAACACCTGAAGATTGGAGAGAAGGAGTGAGTTGGAGAGAGGGGAGGGAGCAAAGACAAATCGCAACAGGACCCAATTGTGACTGACCATCAGGAGCAGTACAGTGTCTGGGAAGGAAGAGGCCAAGAGGTGACAAGAGGAAAAGCCCTAGCAAAGTGGCAGAACAGTGGGAGTCATTTGGGGAGCTGGGCTGGGGAGCTGAAATTTGGAGCAGCGAGTTGGGGACAGAGCTTGGGAGCCAGCCTCTGGAATTGTGAGTGATAGCATGGCTGAGCAAGGACTCTGAACTGCAGAGACGACATCTTGGTTCTAGGCTCCCTTGGGACCCACAGCCCAGGTGCGCGCGGCTCCTGTGCAGGGCTGTGGCTTCTGTTCCCCGGCCTGCTACAGAGGCAGGCTGGCTGCTGCGTGGAAAGTGCATGGCCCCTGCACGGGGCTACAGCTTCTGTTCCAGGCCCGCTGTAGAGGTGGACTGGCTGCTGGCACGGTATGCACAGCGCTTGCGCAGGGCTGCGGTTCCTGTTCCCAGCCCTCTGCAGAGGCGGGTCGGCTGCCTTCCTACCGTGGGGTCAGACCCACAGGTTTGGACTTGTGTGCACACCTGCTCACGTGCTCCTGGGTCCTAAAAGAAGTGCGAACCCGCAGACTCTGCCCCAACATTGGCTGCGGAAACAAGCCTGGGAAGAATGGCGGATTTGATAGCATTCGCCTCAGCCAGCAGGAGCAGCCTCGGCCCCCATCACCCAGCTTCCCCAACATAGGGCAGAAGGTGGAGCTGTCCCAGTGTGCCTTTTTTTGGCCTCTCCCCTTTCTTACAGCTCCCCAACCAACTCGCTAACTACAGGAAACGGAAGGACCATGATAGATGCACACCACCTCCAAACGTAGAAGGGAACCAGAAATAAGAAATAAACAACCCTTCTCTCTCCCAAAACTTGCCCCCCCAAGTGCCACCTCGTGTCTGCCCTACAGCAAGACACCACAAAAGTACCAATCTGGGCTTCTGGGCATTACTACTGAACATAACGCCCTCATGTCAAGAGGAAGAACCCAGCAGACAGGATGTATTACTTAAAAACTAAAACTCCTATGAAAGATCAAGAAATTCATCAAGACAGCTTCTTAGACCTAGAAGTTTCTAAACTAAGTGACAGTGAATTTCAAGTAGCCATTCTAAAGGCTCTGAGAAAAATGAAAACATACTGGCAGAGCACCATGGCTGAGATAAACAACATGAAAAAGGAGATAAATGACATTAAAAAGGAACTCCATGAACAAAAGGAACAATTTAACAAAGAAATTCAAAACATAAGGAAGATTGAGATGGAAATGCAATAAATAACAATAATACATATAAATAATACAGATAAATAATACAATAAACAAAGTGAGAAAGGAAATAGCTGCCATAGGAACCAGGGCTAACCAGATGGAGAAAAGAATTAGTGATATCGAAGATCAGAACATGGAAACAGCTCAGAAAGGGGAAGAGAGGGAGTACAGAACCAAAAGGATTGAAAGAACTCTGCAAGAACTATCTTACTCCATGAGACAAAATAACATCAGGATAATAGGAATAGAAGAGGGGGCAGAGCAATCTACAGAGAGCATACTCAAACAAATAGTAGATGAGAACTTTCCAAACCTATGGAAAGATCTGGAACCCCAAGTTCAAGAAGAAAACATGTCCCCTAGATATCTGGACCCTAACAGATCTTCTCCAAACACATGGTACTAAAGTCCAAAGCTAAAGACAAAGAGACAATTCTCAAGGCAGCCAGGGAAAAAAGAACTATAACCTTTAGAGGAAAACCCATCAGGCTGGCATCAGATTTCTCAGCAGAAACTCTACAAGCCAGGAGAGAGTGGCATCCAATATTCAAAAATTTAAAAGAGAGAAACTTCCAGCCAAGAATAAATTATCCAGCAAAATTATCTTTCAGACATGAAGGTGGAATAAAGACTTTCTCAGACACACAGAAGCTGGGGGAATTTGCCAGCACGAGGCCAGCACTCCAAGAAATACTGAAGGAGGCTCTTCGACCTGAAACAAAACATCAGAAAAAAATGAAATAAAGTTGGGGCAACAAGAAAGAAACAAAAATAAAACAAAAACAAAGAAAGAAATAAGTAATGGCTACAGGAAATCCTCATATACCGATCATCACTCTAAATGTTAATGGACTGAACTCAGCAATAAAAAGACACAGAGTGGCAGACTGGATTAAAAAACAGAACCCATCCATATGCTGTCTCCAAGAAACACACCTCAACCATAAGGACAAACACAGACTCAGAGTGAAAGGATGGGAAACAAAAATTCAAACAAATGGTAACCAGAGAAAAGCAGAAGTTGCCATATATATATATATATATAATGAAATAAACTTCAGGTTAAAAAAGATAGTAAAAGACAAAGGTGGACATGACAAAATGATAAAAGGCACAAAACAACAACAAGAAGACTTGACACTAATTAATATATATGCTCCCAACCAGGATGCACCAAAATATACAAAGAAACTACTAATGGATTTGAAAGGAGAAACTGATGAACACACAATCATTGTGGGAGACTTAAACATGGATAGATGATCCAAACAAAAAATAAATAAGGAAATATCAGCTCTAAATGACACATTACAGCAATTGGACATAATTGACATTACAGGACACTTCATCCAGCAAAAAAGAGACTATTCCTTCTTTCTAGTGCACATGAAACATTCTCAAGAATAGACCACATACTGAGAAACAAAAGTAGCCTCAGCAAATTCAAGAAGATTGAAACCATACCAAGTATAGTCTCAGACCACAAAGCTTTGAAATTGGAGATCAACTTGAAAAGGAAGGCAGGAAAAAACACATATACATGGAGATTGAACAACATCTTATTTATAAATGACTGGATAAAAGACAAATAAAAGATGAGATTAAAAAATATATAGAAACTAATGACAATGAAAATACAACGTATCAGAATTATTGGGACACAGCGAAAGTGGTAATAAGAGGGAAATTTATATCACTACAGGCCTATCTTAAGAAACAAGAAAAATCACAAGTAAACATCTTAACATCCCATCTTAAAGAACTAGAAAAAGAAGAGCAGACAAAACCCAAAGTCAGCAGAAGGAAAGAAATAATACAAATTAAAGCAGAGCTCAACCAATTAGAGAACAGAAAAAATTAATATTACGAAGAGCTGGTTCTTTGAGAAAGTCAACAAAATTGACAAACCCCTGGCTAGACTAATCAAAGGAATAAAGGAAAGGACACAAATATCCAAAATTCAAAATGAAAGAGGAGAAATTACCACTGATAACAAAAAAATACAAAGGATTATAAGAAAATATTATGAAGGACTTTATGCCACGAAATTTAACAACCTAGAAGAAATGGACAAGTTTCTAGAAACATATAGCTTACCCAGAGTGAACCAGGAAGAACTGGATAATCTAAATAGATCAATTGATAGTGGAGAGATTAAAATGACTATCCATAATCTCCCTAAAGACAAAAGCCCTGGACCAGATGGTTTCACCAACGAGTTCTAACAATCATTCAAAGAAGAATTAACGCCTATCCTCCTCAGACTCTTCCAAAAAATTGAAGAGGAAGCAACTTCCTAACTCATCCTATGAGGCCAACATTACCTAATACCAAAGCCTGGCAAAGACAACACAAAGAAAGAAAACTATAGACCACTATCTCTGATGAACACAGATGCAAAATTCCTGAAAAAAATATTAGCAAACAGAATACAACAATGCATCGAAAAGATCATACATCATGATCAAGTGGGATTCATCCCAGGATCACAAAGATGGTTCAACATATGAAAATCAATCAATGTGATACACCACATAAACAAAATCAAAGATAAAGACCTTATGGTCATTTCAATTAGTGCAGAAAAACCTTTCGACCAGATACAACAATCATTTATGATCAAAACACTAAATAAAAGTGGTATAGAAGGAACATAATAAACATAATAAAGGCCATATAGTACAAGGCCTCGGCTAACATCCTACTGAATGGGGAAAAGCTGAAGCCTATTCCCCTAAAATCAGGAACAAGACAGGGATGCCTCCTATCACCACTGCTATGTAATATAATACTGGAAGTTCTAACCACAGCAATCAAGCAAGAGAAAGGAATAAAATGAATTCAAATTGGGAAAGAAGAGGTCAAATTGTCACTATTTGCAGATGACATGATCCTCTTTATAAAAAATTCCAAAGATTCCACCAGGAAACTATTAGAAACAATAAACAAATATAGTAAAGTCGCAGGATACAAAATCAATGTAAAAAGATCAACTGCATTGAAATACCTGGGAATTAACTTAACAAATAATGTGACAGACTTATATGTGGAAAACTATAAGGCATTTTTGAAAGAAATTGAAACAGACTTAAAGAGGTGGAAAAATATCCCCTGTTCATGGATAGGAAGACTTAACATTGTTAAAGTGGCCATTCTGCCCAAAGCAATCTACAGATTTAATGCAATGCTCATCAAAATTGCACAATCATACTTTCGTGAAATAGATAAAAGAATTATTTGATTTATATGGAACCATAAAAGACCTCGGATTGCCAAAGCAATACTACATAAAAAGAATAAGGCTGATGGCATTACATTCCCTGACTTCAATTTATATTACAAAGCATCAATAATAAAAACAGCTTGGTACTGACAGAAGAACAGAAATATAGACCAATGGAATAGAACTGAAAACCCAGAAATAAACCCACAAATATATGGACAAGTAATTTTCGATAAAGGAGCAAAAAACACTCAATAGGGAAAAGACAGCCTCTTTAGTAGGTGGTGCTGGGAAAATTGGAAAAACATATGCAAAAGAATGAACCTGAGCTGTGAACTCTCTCCATATACAAAAATTAACTCAAAATGGATTAAAGACCTTCATATAAGACCTGCAACAATAAACTGTATAGAAGAAGACATTGGTACTAAACTTATAGACCTAGGACTCAAGGAAGACTTCATGAACCTGACCTCAAAGGCAAAGGCAGTAAAAGCAAAGATAAATGAATGGGATTATATCAAACTAAAAAGCTTCTACACAGCAAAAGAAACCATCAACAAGGCAAAGAGACAGCCAACTGAATGGGAGAAAATATTTCCAAATAACACATCAGATAAGTGTCTAATATCTAAAATATATAAAGAACTAATAAGACTTAACAACAGAAAAACAAACAACCCAATTAAAAAGTGGGCAGAAGAACTAAACAGACACTTCTCCCATGAAGAAATACAAATGGCCAGCAGACATATGAAAAAATGCTCATCCTCATTAGCTATCAGGGAAATGCAAATCAAAACCACAATGAGATACCACCT